>CAXKVX010004652.1:0-18040 GCA_964058865.1 Eleocharis quinqueflora
GCATGTCATTTGTCCCGTTTGTTGGAAGTAATCATCACCGTAGCATAGTTATATTTGCATGTGGTATTGTTTTTGATGAAACGAAGGAGTCGTTCATATGGTTTTTAAGAGCATTCTTGAGGGCAATGTATCAAGTTCATCTAAGATCAGTTATTACAGACGGTGATCATGCAATGCGAAATGCAATTAAGACAGTTTTCCAAAACAGTCACCACCGATTGTGTATCTGGCATATTGAGCTAAATATGTCCAGAAATCTCCACTCATCAATGATTGAAGGGTTCAGAACATTTCGAGATGAAATACATGATCCAATTGAATTTGAAATTAAGTGGACAGATTATTTGAGGAAGTTTAAAATATCAGCAAATAACAAGTGGTTCAACGACATGTACAAGTTGAAGGGTTCACGGGCAACATCTTTTTTACAAAGAGAGTTGTCTCTCGGTATGCGGACAACTCAACGAAGCGAGAGCATGGATGTTATATTGCACAAGCATCTCAGTCATTCAATGACTATACTTGATTTGTTCCTACACTACGAGCGTTGTCTTGCTAGAGTTCATCGGAATGAGTTAGAGATGGATTTTGATTCATCTCTATCTTTCCCAGCTCTAAAAACAAACTTTCAAAACCTTGAGACAGATGCTGCACGCATATACACTCCGAAGGTATTCTAACTTGTACAAGAGGAAATAAGAAGGTCTACCGAGTATTCCATAGACGAAGTTTTGCAAGATGATTTGATATCCACTACATTTTTAGTGTCATGGGCTAATAATAAACCAAAGAAAAATCTGTTGAGGGTGGTTTGTAGTGGAGATGCCAAAATTGCATGTAGTTGCCCAAAGCTGGAGTCAGAAGGAATTCCTTGTAGGCACTTGTTCAGAGTATTAACACACTTGGAAGTAACATCTATTCCAAATTATTGTGTTTACTGTGTTGGACTAAGGATGCCAAATCAAGAGTCGCCTCAAGTGGAAACAGTGTTGTATACCATTGGTCCGAGCAGTTGTCAATGTATCACCACCTAACTAACTTGGGATATTCCCTCTTCAACAAGGCATCCAAGGATAAAGAAAGTTATGTATCAACTAAGACATTTTTAGAGCAATCATTGCAGCAAACAATGGTTGATAAAGTTCTCAATCCTAAAAAGGTGAAGACCAAATGCAGGCCAAAAAGACACGAAAACTTCAACGAAAAACGTACTTACAAGTGTGGCCACTGTAAAAGAGCTGGACATTCAATGAGGACTTGTCCAAAAGTGAAAATCCCTAGTACCTCTCACTATGTAAGTCGTGCAATTAACTGTGTTGTATTTATTTCATTTGCTTTTTTTGCATTTTGTTACATTTGTAAGAAAGTGTTAAGTGTACTGAAACCAAAAATTATATGTTGTAGGGAGCTGAAACATGAAATGCAAGGAAGGCAACATTTGCATAATTGAATTGGAGGCTGGGGATTATCATTTGTCAAAACATTAGTGTGCCAATTATCATTTGTTTTGATTATTGACCAGGGGAGATATTTAATATTTTGTTTTGATGAACAAATATCATGTCATATTGTAATTGGAGAACACGCTGGAAATTAAGATAATGTGGTAACTGTACTCTATTGGTAGGCATTTCCTGTTTTGTATAGTCAAGGGACACATTTTATATTTTGAGCTATTGATGTTAACAAAGGCTTAGAATGAAAAGGCTTAAAATGTACAACTTGTGCAAGTGTTCCTTTAAAAATTTAATAAATTAAAAGAGTCCAAGAAAGTTATTAATATTGTTGACAAACTAAGACGTAACGGAAGAGCATCAAGTACATTTCAAACTTTCTCATGATGATATATAAAACTGCACATACTTAATTAGATGTAAAAAGGGTACCAAGTACATTTCAAACTATCTCCACCACATCAACCAACCATTATTTTCGTGTCTCTTCAAACAGGCGTGCATATTTCAAAAATAAATACAAACTATCTTTGATTCAATTCGTGGAAATGTGTAGTGAAAAAAATAATTTATTAATAATCGAAGTCCAAAACATATTAAATGAAACACTTGATTAACCAAACCAAAAACACTAAAAACACTTGCATCATGAACAATGTGTCATGCAAAATACGTCATGAACAACGTCATGCGTCATGCGTCATGCGTCATGCGTCACGCACCATGTGTCATGCGTCACGCACCATGCGTCATGCGTCACGCACCATGCGTCATGCGTCACGCACCATGAGTCATACACAATACGTCATGCACAATGCGTCACGAACAACGTCATGAACAATACATCATGCGTCATGGTCATGCGTATGACGCATGGCGTCATGCGTCACGCACCATGTGTCATACACAATACATCATGCACAATGTGTCACGAACAACGCCATGAACAATATGTCATGCGTCATGCGTCACGCACCATGCATCATACACAATATGTCATGCACAATGCGTCATGAACATCGTCATGAACAATCCGTCATGCGTCATACGTCATGGGTCATGCATCATAAACAATACGCCATGCGTCATACGTCATGGGTCATGGGTCATACACAATACGTCATGCATAATACGTCACGCACCATTCATCATGTGTCACGCACCATGCATCATGCACAATACGTCATGGGTCATGTGTCATGTATCATGCATCATGCACCATGCATCATGCACCATGCGTCATGCGTCACGCACCATTTTTCATACACAATAAGTCATGCACAATGCGTCACGAACAACGTCATGAACAATACGTCATGCGTCATATGTCATGCACCGTGCGTCATGCGTCATGCACCATGTGTCATGCGTCATGAACAATATGTCATGCGTCATGCACAATATGTCATGCACAATACGTCATGAACAACGTCATGCGTCATGGGTCATGCGTCATGAACAATACGTCATGCGTCATGCACAATACGTCATGAAAAACGTCATGGTGAGTGACGCATGACGCATGACGTTGTTTATGACGTATTGTGCATGATGCATGGTGCGTGATGCATGACGCATGACATATTGTTCATGACGCATGACCCATGACGTTGTTCGTGACGTATTGTGCATGACTCATGGTGCATGACGAATGACATATTGTTCATGATGCATGACCCATGACGCATGACGTATTGTTCATGACGTATGACCCATGACGCATGACGTTGTTCATGACGTATTGTGCATGACGCATGGTGCGTGATGCATGACGCATGACATATTGTTCATGGCGCATGACCCATGACGTTTGACGCATGGCGTATTGTTCATGACGCATGACCCATGACGCATGACGTATTGTTCATGACGCATGACGTTGTTCATAACGTATTGTGCATAACGCATGAAATATTGTTCATGACGCATGATCCATGACGTTGTTCGGGACGTATTGTGCATGACGCATGACCTATGACGCATGACCCATGACGTATTGTTCGCGACGCATGACGTATTGTTCATGACGTATTGTTCATGATGTATTATGCATGATGTTGTTCGTGACGTATTGTGCATGATGTATTGTGCATGACGCATTGTTCATGACGTATTGTGCATGTCGTATAGTTCATGACGTATTGTGCATGACATATTGTTCATGACGTATTGTTCATGACGTATTGTGCATGACGTTGATATGCTCATGTGTCATGCGTTCAATATGCTCCAACTATTACAATCAAAGTATTATTTTATACAAAAAGACTTCAAATGTCATCATGTGAATAAATATTTCTACTTTATTTCAACAATTTATTTCTTGGACTCTTTTAAGTTATTAAATATTTAAAGGAACACGTGTACCAGTTGTACAAATTTCATTTGATTTGTTAAAGGAACACTTGTACCAGTTGTACAAATTTCATTTGATTTGTTACTTGAACCTAACCATCGTCATATACATTACCCTTTATCTCTTTTTCAACAACATCTGAACTCAAAATACTGGAAATTGTCAAGGGCAGCAAAAATAAAAAAAATCGCCAGATAACAATAAAAATCCAATTGCTAATTAGGTTAAGATCCAAAAATAACATACTAAAAATTTTAAGCCGAAGATGACAATTTTTTAATATCTATTACATTTTAAGCCTTTTCATTTTAAGGCCATTGTTTCTTGCTAGTTGATGCATTTCCTCCCGGATATTCCTTTTTACATTACACTCGGGAAAAATTTATTCAGTCACCATCTTCGTCCGGATTAGTCCAATATCATCATGTATAAGCAAATTAAGTCACAAATGTAAATCACTACATGACAATTAAAGGTCATGAATAAGTTTTTTTAAACACTTACAGCACAAAACTTCTTGCCCAGTTTTTGTCCGTTCCAAAGTTGCATGTATTTGAGAAAGAATACACCACATGAAGATCTATTTTATATAAGTTGGAAATATAATGGCTATTATAATCTGTAAAATAGCTACAAAATAATAGACTATTCACAAAAATAAAAGTAGTATTATTGGTCTTTCTGTAATGGCAGATTGTCCACCACACATATTGGCCATGTAGAGACATCTGGTTCTTGAAAAGATAAAGCAGTATCTCCAGAAGAGAAACTTCTTGGAGAACAATGCTAATGCCTTTCCGCTAAAATTAATTAAAATCAATGGGTTAGCATTAATTGTGATAATATTAAAAAATATAATAATGAAACACGAACGATACCAGTATTCGAGTCGATTCTTCATATGGAGGTCCTAATTGTGGCATGGAATTCAAGATTTGAAATTCTTGCTTAGAGAAATCCAAAGCTCCGACAAACCAGTGACAATTATCATAGTTGATGGGAAAAATAACCTAACAAAATAATAATTATAATTTGCAACATGAGATTGAAATTTGTAATTTAAATAAAAAAAATGTACCATCTTTGATTTGATGAACTGCTGGACCCAATTTAAAGCATGTTGTTTTCTTCGATCATCTAGTCCCGTACCAACTAGCGATTTTATCCACTCAGTCGTGCAGGTAGTTGACAGGAATACTTTGTCAGTTAGCAACCGAGGAAGAGCCACATGATCAATAGCAATCCATAATCTACAAATATTGTTTCAATTTTTTCAGAGTACCAAACAACACCATAACCAGATAATAGATTTTAGTTGTTTTCCATATCTTGTCACAAAGCCAACCTCTAGCAGCAATGAGATTGTGTAGTGTGGATCCGGTTAATGGTACACCGCATATTTGGACCAAGACTCTTCTGGTGATGAAGATATATAACTGTTGACAAATTTAATTGCCAAATTATCTATTGCACTAACTTTTCCCAGATGTTGTGACATTTTTGGGTTCATCAATAGCGATCGTCTGCACGATTTCTCTCTTCGATTTGCCTTCACTGAATTTTCTGCTGGAGTATGTATTACAGCTTCAATGTTGTTTTGATTGTTACCAAATACAAATGAGCTTTCGGCTTTTTCTTCACCAAAGATAATTCCACTATCCTCTAAAACTCCGTTTTCAACACAGATTGGTTCTCAAGTCTGGAATACACCATTCTTTGCTATCCTGATTCTAAAAATTAATTTGATAATGAGAATCATATGAACTTATTACAATCTTTGTCTTTTGACATAAATACCTCTATAAATGAAAAAGTACCTCTATAAATGCACCGTCATCGCATTGTATTGAGTGAGGACTGCTATTATTCACTATTTTCGAACCAGAATGTTCTTTTCTTTTATCATTTGAATCAAATGTGTTGCTTTGTCGTGGTATATCTTTAGTGAGAGATTGAGATTCCAGTAGCTAGCAGCAAAATTTGCAAAAAAAATGTGGAAATTATTATGTAAAACTACCTAGAACTAATAAGTATATTGTGAATTAATACCTTTTTCAGCATATCATATATGACCGGTACAAAACTCGCTTTATCTTCAATGTTGTGCAATCTTTCCTCAAAAGATGCTAGCTTCATCGAAATATGTTCATTAAGCTCAATACACTCCTGTCAAGTACAAAATAAAATGTGGTATAAGAGTAATCATAAACATTGATTGAAGTTACCTAACCCACATTATATCAATTTTCCTTCCACCCAATTTTTCTAGATAGATACGACCATAGTTCATTTTCAAGCAGACCAAGCTGTTTGCATACTTGAGGGTAGCAAAAGAACATGTTGGCCAACACATCATAGACATGTGCATATTACATAAGTTGAATACAAACTAACACTTGCTAAAAAAATAAAAAATGCACTCCTGTCAAGTACCAAACAAATGCATATAACTGGTATTATATAGTCTAACCTTTGGAAAATACAATCCATTTTAGTAGTCGGGATTTTTTTAAAAGGAGTATTATGCGCAGTTCCAGGAGTATCGTGTTTTCCTGAATCAACAAGACACAGGAGAAAGTTTCCTGACCCATGCCCATTATGTGTATCATAAACATCCCTCTCATGAGCCTTGTCTTCATCCCAATTTTTTATTAAGGGATGGTGGATGTTGTCTATTGATCCATCAGATGTTTGAAAGTGCTCAAAGTACCAAACTTGTTAACATATTAAGCAAAGAATAATATAAGAACATTAAGGTAATTAACACTAAAAAATACAAGGGTAAGCGATACATACCTGCAACAATAATAGGTTCCCTTCAAAGCACCTATTTCCGTCCTCCTTGTATTTAACAATTTCTTTTATAAGCCACTTCTAGTGAATTCAGCCCAATTAAAACTTGGGATTTTTGCTACATCTTCTACAATGTTCAAGAATCGTTTCAGAACAATTCCTCTAATGTTTGGTGCTAGTATGGCTCCAATGAGTAGCAACAAAAATCTCCTGACAAAATGCTCATCTGCATCTTCATTGATAGATATCGCTGATGCAAGGTTCAAAAATGTTATTTCATTTGTCTAGGTATTGGCATAAGTTTTCAACATAATCTCATTTGGGTCTTGTTTTGTGTCCTTGATTTTCTTGCCGTCGTCTACAATGCCCAAAATACAGACCACATCCCACGTCGTAATTGGTAGAGAATAATTTTTAATTTTAAACACTTCTCTTTTAATGCCATAAACATCAGCTAAGTATCTACATAAACCCATACGCAAACTAATGGGATGTAAATGCAGAATACCACCAAAACCTAGTTCTTTAACTTTATCAATTTGAGCAAAGCTCAAAGTATTGACGACGGATACGAGCAACCTAGGCACACAAGCAGCAGAGGTTTGATGGAGTTTAAGCTCCTGAAAATCAAATGATAATGATCCATCAGTATATTAAATACTAATTTATATAATTCTCAGTTCTAATCGGTACAGTTTTAAATCAAGTTCATACCAGTAGTGGCCAAAATCAAATTAGGGTCATAATTTTGTGCAATTTTAGTGACTGTGCATTAACACAAAAACAGTAAACCGAGAAATCATAGCAACATGCGAGGCTCTAAGAGGCATATCATCGAATGACTTGTGTACAAAAGTGATCAAAGATTTGAGTGGTTCCATTGATCACATCACATAAATATAATTAGTATCTATATGGCTATGCAATGCTCAGAGCACAAAAGAAGCTAACTAAATAAAATGCATTCAACGTTCATTCAATACAAAATACAGAAGATAACTATAAATTGTAATTTACCATGATACTGGTTGTATAGTAGCTCTTCCCCTACCACTCCAGTGTCCTTCACAATATCTTTAACCCAATTGCAGACTCTCTCTCAAATCACCAAGGCACTCGCGAGCTGCAGCTAGAAAAATTACAAAAATTGAGAATTTTCGTACGAACCCTAGTCGTCATTGCCGAGTATGAAAACAATTTGAATATAATGCATAATTGGCTGCATCGCACAACCAGTTCAGCAAGTATCTCATTTTTGTCGGAAAAGAAAGGGGAAGGTGTCGAGACGAAAGGAGAAAGATTGAGGATTTCATGAGTTTTAAATATTTTCTTGCTCTTTTGGAAAAAAATTATTTGGTAAGAGTATTAATGAGATGTATATCTGGCCAAGCATTTGCTTATTTGACGGCCCAATATATGCATCAGTATATTTCGCACCCGATATTCAGCATTGCCCATATCTCTTTCCATTTTTACCTACTCCATTCTACCCATAATACCCTATTTAATGATCATAAGAATAAAATAGAAATAATTGCTAACTCATTTAACTGATGTGCTCTCGTTGGATGTATATTAATCATGGATGTACAATAATTTCGAGAGAACACCAGAACTACTCATAAAAAATAATTAAAAATAATTTACACAACACAATTGCATCAATTTATACCAAAATCTAAAATTCAGAAGATTGACAACAAAAATAGCATATCCGTTAAGACTTACATGCTTAACGGGTTAGACTTACGCCACGCTCGTTATCCTGCGAGTTTTTTAACGGGTACGGATAGTTATTGGATCCATGCCTAAACCCAAGTGTGGTGCGATTGCTCGGATTAAGCATCTCCTCTTACCATACACAGAACCTCTCTTGCTCTCTCTACTGAAGGGATAAGGCAATATAAACCCCCTCGTATTTCCTATCGCTCTCTCTTTCTCTCGTTGAGTTCGACAAGGAGTAGATAATAAGTTGAAGAGTGTGTCTCTTCTCTCTACTCTTCTAATTCAAAGGTCTTCTTGAGATAAAATTTGGGCTCCCTGCCCCTCCTAAGAAGGTGATTTCGTTGTACAAATTATGCGCATGTTCGATTTGTTGAACTGCTGTTGGTTGTTTTTGAAATGCAATTGTGTAAACCCCCTGAGTCTGATTTGCTTACATTGGTTTTATCTCGTTTATTTTCTCAGAATTTGGTTTTGGGTAGAATTATTCAAAGAGGAGCTAATGGCTATGTATGCTTGTGGAAATGCCTCCATTAGATTTTTCTTTGTTTTCATAATTCACCAAATTCTTCTTGACGTTTTTTTTCCCGAAAAATGGAGTCCTTTGTAGTTTACTTTTCTCCAATACCTTTTCTTAGCTTAGCTTTTCTTTTAGTTTTAAAGGTGTACCTAATGTTTGGTGATTTGAATAAATCTTATCTTATGTGTTCATATACCATTCATTCATAGACCGGATACTCTAGTTGTTCCTAAGTTTCATGGCGATATTAAAGCACGGTAAAGTTCAGAGTCCTCTGTGAATTGGTTTTGATGTATGAACTATGAAATACCAAACAGAACAGACTCTTGAGGGAAGGGGAATAAAAGATTAGACACTTCTATCAGTATGCGTTCTTGTGGGGTTTTACAGTAATTCCTAGTAATATAGATGCACCCTGACCTTATTATTATCTAAGTTACTTCCGTAATTTCTTTCAGATAAAGTAGATTGCTGAAAACACTAAATTAATTGAATAATGACGCCATTGTTACACTTTTCGGCTGGAGTTATACCTCGGTCCACCTTCAAAAACACAAAGAAGGACATCCACTTGAATAAATGTAACTCTAAGAGAAGGCCCTTACTTCTTCAACCCACTTTTCCCCTAAGTTGGATCCCAAACCGCAGCAGTGCCAAAACCCGAATTTTGACATCTGCTGTGGAGGCTGATGTGATTTTGGAGGCTGATCAAAATATTAACTCAGAAACATCTGAAGAAGCTGAACCTATTTCAGAGGAAGCTGAAGAAGCCGCCTCGACATTGCCAGACGCCACGGTCAAGGGATATAGGAAGGATGTTAAGAAGGAGGAACTGGTACCAGGAGCTAAATTTACCGGTATTGTGCGGTCAATGCAACCATTTGGGGTTTTTGTTGATATTGGCAGTTTTACTGATGGACTAGTTCACATCTCAAAGATCAGCTCTGATTATGTAAAAGATGTGAAAGAACTTTTTACTGTCGGACAAGAGGTGGAAGTGCGGTTACTGGATTACGACATCAAGACGAACCGTATTTCTCTGTCAATGAGGGATCCTGAGGATGAGAATGAAGGGTCATTTAAACCGAGCAGCAGAGGTGGTACAGGGAAAGGAGGGTACACGAGGCGTCGGCCAAGGTACGGGGAAGGAGATGAATTTTTAGGTACAGTAAAGGAAATAACTGAAGAGGGAGCGTTGGTGACTTTACCTGGAGATGGTGAGGGATTTCTACCTGTATCGGAGCAAGTAGCTGTAGATGGTGGTGAAGCGGATGCCACACTGGAAATCGATCAGGATATAATGGTCCGGGTTCTTAGTGTTGATGAGGATGAGATCATACTTACCATGAAAGAGGATGAATACGTGGACAACGAATTATTAGATATATTAAAAAAGGAGGAAGATGATTTTGCAAAGAAGGTAGGTAAAGGATACGAGGCCCTAGAAGAAGAAATGGAGGAGGATGAGGAGGAAGAAGTACAAGAGGGAGCTGTTGATATGGAAGAAGTTTCAAAGCAGGCTCCCATAGAGGATTCGACTGTTAATGTGGATACTGGGACAATGTTTGTCAACCCTTTCGTGTTTACTTTTCTAAGGAGCAGATATGCTGCCAATGCGGGAAAACAGTTGGAGCTCATTGGTGCAGAGAAAAAGACAGGTTCTGTAGTTGCTGCAAATCCAGCTGTGATTAGTGGTGTTGCACATGGTGAAGTTGCAGATTCTAATGATGGTTCTGAAGTAGGGTCTGCTTCAATTACAGAAGAATCACTTGGAGCTTCTGAACTAGGGGAAGGTGATGTCAACGCGGTTGCAGTGGAGGAAGTTGGAGCTACCACTGTTGAGACTGTACCTGAAGCTAGCGAAAGTGGATCTGTGTCTGTTTCAAATGTAATTGAAGTTTCTGATTCAGTTGTGGAAGAAGCAGCTGCAATATTTGAAACGGGAGGAAGTGAGGTTGCAATTTCTGAAGAACCAGTTGCTGCTGCTGAAGATGTATCGGGAGTTGCAGAAAGTGAAGTTACTGCTGAAGTGGAGAAAGGTGGGGATGCAGCAGCTCTAGCTGTACCAGAGGTTGCTGATAGTGAAAAAGCTTCTGAATCTACAGTAACTGATCCATCAAGTGGTTCCAGCGATGTGGAGGTAGCTGAAATCAATGCAGTAGGAGCTGTATCAGATTCTACAGTGACCAAAAAGTCTGTTGGTGATAGCCAGGAGGAATCTGACCAGAAAGAAGAGGTTTCTGGTGCAGCTCCTGAAACTCGTGAAGTTCAAGGCAAAGATATATTTTATTCTCTCCTTTGTTGATTTATTTTTGTGTTTTGATCTATTTTGCATTGTTAGATTATGCTGGCCATACTCTTAACGATCCTATCCCAATACCAGCAGCATCACCCGTTAGTACTGGTGCATTTCAACCAAGGGTTTCTTCTTATTATTGTCCTCTTTTGGAGGTTCTGATTCTGATTTGGGATGTGTATGAGTGCACTTGCAAACAACCATTATAACTTTGTTCATCTTGTTTTATACGTGGTTCTTCTCTTTTCATTGTTCTTTCCTCCATCTGCATTATTGTTTTCTCTTTTGCAGAGGGTTTGGGGGCTATATTTCTGAAAGTTTGACCTTTTCTGTAAACACCAAATGCAGCCACAATTTCTCCCGCTTTGGTGAAACAATTACGTGAAGAGACGGGGGCAGGCATGATGGATTGCAAGAAAGCCCTGGCTGAGACTAATGGTGACCTTGCTAAGGCACAAGAATACCTACGGAAGAAAGGTTTAGCTAGCGCTGACAAAAAGGCAAGCCGGGCCACAGCAGAGGGCAGGATCGGGTCGTACGTGCATGATGGAAGAATCGGAGTTCTGGTTGAGGTTAATTGCGAGACTGATTTTGTTTCCCGTGGAGATATTTTTAAGGAGCTGGTTGAGGATCTTGCAATGCAAGTGGCTGCTTGTCCACAGGTACTTAATATTAGTTTTAAACTTTAATAGGCCGAATTTGTGGTTGATAGGTGCACGTAACTTTGATCAAATAATATATCAACATCAGTCAATACCATATATTCTAGGTTGTTGTATCGGGTACAGTTTTGGTCAGTTCATACCACTACTAATATCTATTGGTGTGCTGCTTATACCAGCAGGTACAAGTTGAAATTTTGCTTGCTACAGTGATCTTTTCAGATCATTAGCCAAGCAAGTAACGCTAAATGCTAAAGTTATCAGTTTTGAATTTTGATTACTTGTAACACCTCTTAACACTACATTCAGGTGACATATTTGACCTCGGATGAGATACCAGAGGAGAAGGTGAAGAAAGAGAAAGAAATAGAGATGCAAAGAGAGGACATACTCTCCAAACCTGAAAACATACGTGAGAAGATTGTTGAAGGTCGGATTCGGAAGCGGCTAGAAGAGTTTGCACTTCTTGAACAGCCATTTATTAAGAATGACAAAGTTGTGGTAAAGGATTATGTGAAACAAACAATTGCCACAATTGGAGAGAACATAAAGGTGAAGAGGTTTGTGAGATTTAATTTGGGGGAGGGATTGGAGAAGAAAAGCCAGGACTTTGCAGCTGAGGTCGCAGCTCAGACTGCTGCAAAACCAGCTGTCACAGCATCAGATGCTGCACCTCCTGCTGAGAAGGCTGAAGTAACAGAAACTGCTGAAAAGTAACTTCTTTGGACTTCCTCTTTTTGGCATATAGTTCGTGGGACTAAATTGAGCATCAGAAATAACATCCGTTAGAAAGTTAGATTGGTTATCCAGAATATCTTCTGGATATAGAAAAGAAACTGCATTTCTATAAATATTTAACTGAAGGGTTACCATTATTTGTCGGTATTGAAACCTGACCACTGCGGTACTGTGTCGGTTCACTCTTCAAAAATTTGGTCTGACTTCTCTCATTTCTGTGAATGTAATATATAACCCTTATTTGAGAAGTTTTTTTCAATATAAAGCGCAACTAGAGCAGGCAATTGCATAGTGACATGTATAAATGATAATGGATTGGTTTGTTAGGAATATGAAATACCAAATTTTCACAGTTATGCTGTAAAGTATAAAGAAAAACCAACAAGAAAACTGAAACCCTATCTGGCTTCTAAGAAGCTGGACACTTGTACAACCAACAAGCTTAGAGCTACAGTTTGACCTTCCGAAAATTACCATCCAGGTCACCATCGAAGACCGTATCAATCTCCCCAGCTTTGGTAAAACAGCTGAGAGAGGAAACAGGGGCCGGCATGATGGATTGCAAGAAGGCACTGGCTGAAACAGGAGGTGACATTGAAAAGGCTCAAGAGTTCCTCCGGAAGAAGGGTCTCTCATCAGCAGATAAAAAGTCATCCCGCCTTGCAGCTGAAGGACTAATATCGGCTTACATCCATGATTCCCGTATTGGTTGCCTCATCGAAGTAAACTCTGAGACTGATTTTGTGGCGCGAAATGAGACGTTCAAGGAGCTGGCCAATGATCTGGCGATGCAGGTCGTTGCATGTCCTCAGGTAAATATAGGAGTTTTATTGTTTACTATCAATTATAGTTTATGGTACCAGTACGGTGCACAACTGCAGTAAGGTATTGTTATTGATATTCGGTGTTGATATCGCCATCGCCACTATCACTATAATAAGTTTGGCTAATTTTTAACTTCAACACACATATCGCCACTATTTGTTCATAATAGATCTTCCCATTTCATTAAAAGAGCCATATTTTTTACTTCTTCCCATCTCATGAAATTCTCTCCGATGGCCCGTCTTGCTCTCTCCCCGTCTTCGTTCGTTCTTCCCTCTCCCTTTCTCGTCCTTCCTCTTCCTCCTCTTTAATGCCGTCTTCAATTTCGCTGCTCCCAATCCCTTATATATGTCTTCAGTTTCCCTCTTTTCCCAAATATCGCCGCATCGCCTCACGCAAGTATCTTCAACAGATTCAATCCTTTTCAATCATTTTTGCATTATTCGAATCCTCTCACCTCTCCCCCTTCATTCTCTCCCAAGTGCTTCTTGCCACCACAGCTTCCCCTCAAACCCCAGCCAATTTCGAACCCCATAAACTTAAGAGATGAAATTCCAGTTAAACACTTGTTGAGGTATATACCACTATGTTGTAAATAACTAAATATTATAGAAATAATATCAAAAAAAAAAAACTAAATATGATAGAAAGAGAAGTAAAAAAAAATGAATCAACTGGGTGGAGTACCAGGATATAACTACTACAACAGGTTTTACCCTGGGAACAGTGTTGCAAGTATTGAATTGAAGAGATTCAGTACCAGCTACAGGTACAGGTACAGAATCACTACAGTTCCTTTAAGAAAGTTACAAAACAATACTTTCGGTTAAAAATTGCCTTTTCCAAACCAACGAGTATGCACTTGACATGATGGAGACCTGCATGTAGATTCCCAATACGTCTCAAGTCTTAACAGTTATGGGTTTTGGGTTAAAGCCAAATAACATGAATTATTTTTTTTAGGTGGAGTACGTCTCGATGGATGAGGTTCCAGCAAGTGTAATCGAAAAAGAGAAGGTGATAGAGATGCAGAGAGAGGATCTACAATCAAAACCCGAACAAATAAGAGAGAGAATCGTAGAAGGCCGAATCTCAAAACGGCTTGGTGAGCTGGCTTTGTTGGAGCAACCCTTCATAAAGGATGACAGTATCACAGTTAAGGAGCTTGTGAAAAGGACAATTGCCACCCTAGGGGAGAACATCAAAGTTCGGAGATTTGTGCGTTTCACACTGGGTGAGAGCACAGATTGAGAGATGGGTGAGATGAAATGCTGTAGTTTCCTTTTGAGCTTACTAGTTGTCTGGCAATTTTGACCATCTCCGATAGCGTTTCTGAGATCGTTTTCAAATAGGAAAAATATATGTTGACCCTTGCCTTGTCCCCTACAGTGCCCTGGGTCCGACGTCCATAGTTGCGGGGGCATTGTGGGGGCAAAGTTGGGGACTTTATTGCAAGGTCCTTTCAAATAAACGTTTCTTCTTGTAATTTATTCTTAAATCACATTCTTGTTTTTTTGCCGTTATTCTGTAAAAATTCTTATTCTATTCATTTCTTCTAAAATACATTGTTCAATATTCCTTCAGTTATGTGGATTCTTTTAATTTTACTCATTTTTTCCTGTCATTGCTGGCGTGGGACAGCGGAATGAGGGATACAAACACTTGTGTATAACCAAGTTTAGTAACTACTATTTATAAACACACAGAGAGATTGCTAGCGTGGGACGTTTGCATTTGGATCTAAGCACAATTGATCTAAATTATATCTTTTTTAATTTGAATATTGATTCAAGTTCCTTGATTAATTTTATCAAAATCCTGTAGAATATCAATTTTCACCATTTTAGAGTTTTATAGCTATTTTTTAATAAAAAAATATCATTTTTTAATATTAGTCATCTTTCAAAACTTGATTCTTTCGCTTAGCAAGATGTCCAATTTTTTTTTAAAAATTATATTTCTAATGTCTTCTAGACAGCCTAATGGACATTTTAGTAGGCTTTTTGCCTGCCATTCTAAAAGAAATGCACAAAATCAAAAAGTTGAAAAAGAGAAAAAGAGTCGCCTACGATTCTAAATTGATATAATGCATTTTACTTTTACCATTTAATTTTATAAGATATCACTCAAAAGATTTCAATTGCTAATATGCCCATAGCTTTTCGTGATGAAAATGAGGATTAATCAACTACAATAAGTTCTCTAATATTCTGAATTATTCCAATGTGGATAATTTGATATTTTGATGCACACAAATCTAATAGAGGTTTGGTGACCACATCAGAAGTTATGCCACTAGAACACTCTTTTAACTTTTTTTCTTAACTTCAGTTTTAAGATCTGTTGCAATAAAAAAAAATTGAGGGTTTGGAAAATTACGGCAAGTAATAAATGAGGGTTTACTAAGATTTGCAGATTATATCATAATTACCTTTATTTTATTGTCATTTGATTTTTTTTCTGAAAACCTAAAAAATTGCATATCATCTGTTTAATAAATATAAAGTATTATAGTTTTATTTTTCAATTTGAAAATAAAATCGGCTAACATTTGCGGTTTGAATACAAAAATAAATGGGAAAATAAAAGACAAGTAGATACAAATAGCATATCTTGTGTGTACAAGATATAATCCAAATCTTCTCTCTTGGGCTTTCAGCCTTCCTATACAAATTTGGAAGCTGCTACTTGCTAGCCTTCAAGTCTAAAACGAGTCAAGTTCTATCTAGTGTAGTGGATTAGTGGTGAGACACGAAACTTTCATAAAGGAGATTTGGGGTTCGACTCCCGTCAGGAACTACTTTGGAGTTTTTTTCAAGTTTATTTTCTGTTTTGTTTGTGGGTGTGTGTTGTAAGTCTACAGACAATGAATAAAAAAAAGTCTAAAACGAAGGAAACGAAATCCTACGCACGCAGCTTTTTTTGCGCTCTCTGGGCATGTTAATCTAGATAGTTGGATTAAAGATCAACGGTATTTTTCGAATCATATTAGTGATGATCGAGCATTGATATTTAATCAGATGATTCAGATTTACTACGTGTAGAGAGCGCACAAAAACTGCGCGCAGAGAATACGGTTCCCAACGCCTTGCTCCTGATCCTCAAATAAATTAATAGTTCATATCATCTATAAAAAAAATGGTCCGGTAAATTATTCGGTGCCACAAAATACCCAAAACTCACATTGTCAATTATAATTTTAATTTCCAAAGTTCAATTACAAATCCGAAACAGTGATCTTGTTCAATTTCTTGATAAATACAAACAAGTAAAGATTTTAATATTTTCTTAGTTCATTTTGTTGATGATCAAGTGGTAAAAATCAATTTATTAAAAAAATCATACTTTACTAGATTCATTTGCCTTTTTACCACTTGATCTTCCACAAAATAAATTCATGAAACTACAAAATTTTACACATATGTATGCCCCATGAAAACAAACAAGATCAACCGTTCATTCAAAATTTGAATTTCAAATTTGAAATGTAATTGAAAAAGGTAAATTTGTAACATTTTGTGACATCAGATACTTGTGGCATCGGAACCCTTTAGTAATTTAAAAATTACTAATTAAAATACTCACACAAATATTTTATAAATCAATTGTCATTTTTGTGCTAGAATTCTCGGAGTCTTCTTAAAACAAGTGTTATGTCATATTTGATAACTATATTGATACCGTTATTTACAGGATATTGTTTTAGTAGGAAATTATTTTTTAAATTTCTATATGCACTTCAAAAATATTTATCCTTATTTGTATCTAATTTTATAAGTGTTTATATATTATGAGAGGATAGTGCAAGTAATAAAATGACTTTTCGTGGGCTTTGAAGCATTATCAGGTATGAGAGTTAATTTTGATAAAAGTGAGTTGTTTTCCATTAACCTGGATACTGGGTCTATTCAGAAATTTACTCAGATAGTTGGATGTAAACAAGCACATTGGCCACTGGTCTACTTGGGTGTACCAGTGCACTGGAAGAAAACTAGAGAGAGAGATTGGGATTCTGTTATTGAAAGGTTTTAACAGAAATTGCAAGGTTGGAAGGGATCCTTACTGTCTATGGGGGGCAAAGTGATCCTCATAAACAGTGTTCTTACCTCTTTACATTTATATCTTATGAGCTTTCACAATATCCCTGTTAAAGTAAGGAAAAAATTAGATAGAATTAGGTGTGGGTTCTTGTGGGACACAGGTGAGAAGAAAAAGCTTCATTTAGTGGAATGGGAAGATGTTTGTAGACCTAAGAGATATGGTGGAATGAGAATTATCAATTTAAAAGAGATGAATATCTCTCTTCTGTGCAGATGGGCTTGGAGATTAAATGACCCATCTTGCACTGATTGGTGGAAACAAGTGTTATTAGCAAAATATCAAAGATCTAGTAATCAAGCTAGATGGTCTGAGTTATGGAAAAATATCAAAAGACTTGAATCAATAATACAGATTAATAGACATATGGTGGTGAGAAATGGCAGTGCAACACTGTTCTGGTATGATAAGTGGGTTGGAAAAGTGCCATTGTGTGTGGAATTCTATTCTCTTTTTGTAATATGTCTAAATGATAAAGTTACAGTAAGACAGGTGGCTTGTGAAGGTGTTGGTATATTTCAATTCAAAAGAAACTTATCTGATGTGCAATATCAATTACTCTATCAGATGTTGCAG
>CAXKVX010004653.1:0-21309 GCA_964058865.1 Eleocharis quinqueflora
GTGCACATTCTGCTGCCAGTCGGGACCAGAATGCAGCAGTATTATTGATGAGTTATTTTCTTATTATGTTTATTCATAAAGACTTCAACCTAAAAGAATTATGAGAACATAGAAACAATTATACAACTAAGTTAATTTAAATATTAATCTGGTCATAGAACATCATGGAGTGCCAATATTACTAAATTAGAATCAGCTGGGTTGAGTAATTAAAAAAGAACCGACCAAACAAAACGATATGAAATTGATTTAAAAAGGATACTAACAACTGTTTCCGGAGATATGGGATTATACCTTGAGGCATCCAGGTTTGTCTCACGGAGTCCCTTCTCTTTCTGCTACTAAATGCCGTATTTATCCCAATTACTACAAATGCTTTCTTTTTTGGATGATCCCCAGCTGAGTTCAACTGTGAAGCATCATTATTGCCATTTAATTCTTGAGAACTTCTCTTGGCAGCCAACTCCATTTGCAGTGTAGATATTGTTTTATCCAATGACCTATTGCAAAGAAGTGATTAAATTCAGGTTTCAGACTTCTAATTTCATATTATGCAAATAACAGAAACTTCCTATAAAAAGTATCAGCAAAAAACTAAAAACTCACTGAATGGCTTCATGGGTCTTCGTCACCTCCCCCATTATATCTCTATCTTGTGCTGGTTTCTGGAAGAAATGAAACAATCATTAGAGATCTCAGACTCAAAGTCAATGCACTATTTTAGGGATTAATGATTACCCTTTTGGTTTCACAATCGCCAGAGATGATCTGAAGCTCTTGCTTCTGACGCAGCCTGGAGACGGTTAGATTATTTGAATCAGGGGCAGCCCAAAATCTATTCAAAATGGATCCAGCAAACAACAAAACAAAAAAAAGGTAACAAGAGGAAAAACAGCAAAAGTTACTGGACAAGAACACCAAATGGAAGATCCAAAGCTCAATGCAAAAACTGAGAGTGACAGTGAGAATAAATTAAAGAGACTTACCTATTTGTGAACAGCATCCCTATGCAAAAGCTAAAAATGCAAAAAACAATCATCCATCGAGCTGACACTTTTCTCTCATAACTGCTACCGTGGCGGCCTTTCATCTATCCTTCTAATTCTATACCCTTGTAATATTCTCTTCTTCTAGTTACCTTTACTTTTCTTCTCTAAGATAAATAGTAGAGGAGTTTAATAATAGCTTGTAAGAAACTAAACAAAAGAAAATGACAGCCGAACGCGTATGGTTTTTGAGAGAGATAGAGAGAGACATGAGGCGGAGAGGAAGAGTCAGAGGTAGCGCAGCCTGCTTTGAAAAAAAATGAAAAACAGTGGTACCAACACTTGCGGTGAAATTACCGCCTTTAGAAAGGAAAATAGAATATGCGGTGAGCTTACCGTCGTGGGGAATGTAACGAAGGTCTCAAGTTTTCGAATTTCGATTCCCAATTTGAAGAATTGCGGGAGACGTCCAGAGTAGCGAGGGTCAAAAACTAGGAATCCGTTTTCGGGGAGTACGTATTCGGTAGGATATTTGGTATTCGAAATGGTCAGCGGTTATTACGTGCAGTCTCCTCACAACGTTATAAAATGAATTATTATTGTAGTAAATTATTGTACAGATAATTTCGACGCTATAATAGACGGTTTCAGGCATTATAATAACGATGAGACTGCAGAAGAATTCGTTATTGCTGATTAATTTAGAGGATGTGAAATAGTTCTCGGTGTAGTATCTCGTATGATGAAGTATTCATCTAATAGTTCACATAACTTCGAAATTCGCATGCACGAATCTCGAAGTTATGTGAACCATTAGATGAGTATTTTACCTATGGAATACCCTATAGTATGTGAATTTCAAAACTAGAGTGTTCATTGGGTTTAGTTTATTCAATTTTTAATCGAAACAAATATTTAGGATTAAGGATCCGATTAACGATTCTCTTTTTGTTCCTCACTTTCGTCCTCCTAATTAATATTGTCAAAAAAAAGTCAAAGAGTAAAAAACGAATAAAAATTGAATCGCCTGCACTCTTCTCAACGTTTTCGTCTTGTGCACTTGAAACTTAACTAATAATGTTCATCATATAATGGAACGCATCCTAAATAAATAAGTTATTCATATTAGTTCAGACATGTGTTCATATTAGTTGTTTCAAGTATATTGCGAACTTGAAATTGTAACTCATAATATTTATCACAGAATGGGCGCATACTAAATAAACAATATGTTCATATTAATTGAAAATGTGTTCATATTAGTTGAAAGAAGTGTTCATACTAGTTGTATCAAGTATGTTGTGCATTTGAAATTGTAACTAATAATGTTCATTACAAAATGAGGCGCATCCTAAATAAACAAGGTGTTAATATTAGTTGAAACAAGTGTTAATATTAGTTGAAACAGGTGTGCATACAAATTTTTTAGTATGATGTGTACTTGAAATTGTAACTAATAATATTCATCACAGAATGTGGCGCATACTAAATAAACAAGATATTCATATAGTTGAAATAAGTGTTCATACTAGCTATTTCAAGTATGTTGTGTACTTCAAACTGTAACTAATAATATTCATCACATAATGGGTGCATATTAAATAAACAAGATGTTCATATTATTTGAAAATGTGTATGTATTAGTTGAAACGGGTGTTCATACTAGATGTTTCAAGTATGTTGTGCACTTGAAACTGTAACTAATAATGTTCATCATAAAATGTGGCGCATACTAAATAAACAAAGTGTTCATATTAGTTGAAACAAGTGTCCATACTAGATGGTTCAAGTATGTTATGCACTTGAAAACTATAACTAATAATGTTCATCACATAATATGAGACATACTAAATAAGCAAAGTGTTCATATTAGTTGAAAATATGTTCATATTAGTTGAGACATGTGTGTTGGAATTGAGACATCAATTTCAATAAATAAAGTTTGAACTACGTATTATATGATTACTACATGTCATGTGCTGTCACATAATATTACGAGGAGCAATATTTGGAAATGTCATAAATGTGATTAATTCAATATTTAAGGCATTATACGTATTTCACTAAAATTTTGGACACGAATGCATATAGAATTAAAGTAAATTGATTATAATTGTTAATGGACTGATTATGATCAATTAAAGTATAAAATTGGTGTTAGTGTAAAGTCAGAAATATTGTTTGGGCTAAATCCAACTCAAATTGGATCAAAGCCCAAGCAAAACAGCACAAACGTAAGTCTATTGCGACCACAATATAGTAGGAGATATTTGACAATAAATCTGCTGATTTTCACCATGATCCCATTGCGGCCGCAAGAGACTTGGTAGAAACCTGCCAAGTATGGAATTGCTAAGTCAATTGCGGCCGCAAGAGACATGCTTTAAGGCAAGTTTTGGCTGTCTAGATTTACCGTTATCTTTCTGATTGGATATTCTAGCTTTTATACCAAATTTGTGGAAATATTTACAATAGTAAATATTAGAATTTGGAAAAAATTAGAGAGAATATAATTTTAAATATTTTGTGAATATTTGATAATTAATTTTGCATCTTTCCAAGATACATTATTGCCCTAATAAATAGAGCCGGATCTCCAAGCATTATGGGGTAATTCAAATAGTGGAAACACTTTGTTTAAGGCACATGTATTGTGCGTAGCTACCGATATACTTCTTCATTGAGTGATCATACTCCGTTGAGGTATTCGTACTCGCGGAGAAAAGAAAGCCCCTTAATCACTTGGCATGACTCATCGGCAAAAGACCCATTGAAGAGACTTTCGAGATCGTGCGAGGACATCTCAATGCTTCAAGGACTCAAGAAAGGAGACGACACTGGAGATTGATAGTAAGTTCATGCTTCCGCCTATTTTATTTTATTTCAAACACGTAGCACGGAGAATTTGAATTGTTGCAATTGTTAGTTAGGATTTTTTGGTAATGTAATGGCCATACAATTTCCCAATATGGTGCGAGACACAATCAAAAACCAATGATTGTGCCCCAAACAAAGCTTGTGCTTAAGCCAACTTCAATTTTGTGTACCAATCGAACAACAAGGCACAACAATTGCGAAATGATTACCATGCTAGATTCGTTAAGGCAATTGGTAATCCACCTACAAGTGCCGCAATTATTGTTGCAAGCATGGCCACATTTCACTAGAGTGCACCCTTAGGAAGGAAAGCAACCAACCAAAGGTTGCTTGGGTGCCTAAATGGCAAATGTAGGTGATTTGTAAATTGAACCCCCCAAATGTTAATTGCCATATATTTAGGGGGAACTAATTGTGAATTGTGCCTTAGAAAACTCAAACAAGCTCATACAATTGTTAGCCCTAATAAAAATACGCTTCCGCAAAATATTTATAAACTTGTTATTTAGGACACCATGATTTTGAAGAATGCACTAATTGAGAGGGAGCCTTGTTGCTCAAATTATAATTGTGCATTAAATTGAGGAAGAATTATCAAATTGAGAGGGAGCTATGTTTTCAATTGAAAATCTTAAAAATGCACATTTTGTTTGATTTCCAAAAAGGGGGAGAAATCATATGTGGCATATTAAGATTAAATACAAAATTATTTGGGCACATATGTTTGTGGTTTTGCAAATCAACAAAAGGAGGAGATTGTTGGCTCAAACAATGTCTTGTATTTGTTGATTTGCAAAATGATCTTGAATTTTACAAAGCTTTGTCTTTTGAGAAATTTTTGTAGGAAATCTTCAAGAGAAGTTTTGAGGCTTCAAACGATCTCCGATGGGCATAAAAATGATCCAGTACAGGCGAGCCCGGTACCGATCGTAGATTTCTTCGTGAGCTTTTCAACACCACAAAGAACGCTGAAATCGGAGTTACAAGTCAAAAGTTATGGTCATTTGAAGATCAAGACAATCAAGACTAGAAGATCAAGATCAAAATGAAGACTTGCTTAGGTTATTTAGATTTTTAGTTTATTTAAGTTTGGAAGTAAAAAGAGCAAGAAAATTCAAACCAGACAGTACACAGCGTTATAACGCTATCTTGGTGTTATAACGCTACCTGACAAAAACAGCGAAACCAGGCCAAACCAGACATCGATACAAGATAGCGTTATAATGCCAGAAAGCTGAAATGTTCAAAATAAATTTTAAAATAGATATTGAATCAATAAAATTTCAAAACATCAAGAATATGTTGTAAATATAACTTAAGTTTAGGAATATAAACTTTATTTGATCAAAAACATCATTTGGATTAGTAGTAAAATAATTTACACCAATTTCCAGAGAACTTGGCGTTATAACTCCAAGTCTGGAGTTATAACGCCAGAGTGACCAAAAGCCAAAATTTGACTAAGTCCTGGAATTTTTCTGTGTAGATTTGAGTTAGCGTTATAACGCTAGACAAAATTCCAACGATCAAATTTGTGGTCCAGACACAAGATAGCGTTATAACGCTATGTTTTGTACATAGCTTAGCGTTATAACGCTATGTTTTGTACATAGCTTAGCGTTATAACGCTATGTAAAAGTTGTACGATCAAAATTCAACGGTCACATTATTTGTCCTGACCCAAGATAGTGTTATAACGCTATGATTAACACAAGAAATAACGTTATAATGTTATCTGGCGCAGGAAAGCTTTTGGTCAGGGCTGAACCCTATATAAACCATTCTCCTTCAACAATTGAAACTGTTGGTTCTATTAACTCAAAACCCTTCTGTCCACCATTGTTGAGCTTAGTTCTAATTAGTCAAATCCTTGCTCTAGTCCCAAGTTTAATTAGCTAAATATAATCTAGGGATTATAGGCCATGTTTGGTTGTGGAGTAAGAGGTGGATTAACTCTCTTACTCCACACTTAATCCACCAAACGTGGAGTAAAATTGATGAAGTAAGTTGGAGTAGGATTTAAATTAATCTAGAGTAAGTTACTCCACCTCTTTAGGTGGATTAGCTTAATCCACCAAACATGATTAACTTACTCCACCTTAACTTGGAGTAAGTAATTTAATCCCGATTAAAATTACTCCACAACCAAACATGACCATAGAGAGATAGTTTGTTTGAGTGATTGTCTAGCTTAATCTTTCAATTAGCCAATTGTTATTTGTGAGTGTGTGTGTAGCCTTGAACTCCACCGGAGTGTGTAAGTGAGTTCAAGGTAGTCGGCTCGATTCTCCACCGGTGTGTGTAAGCGAGATAGAGTTCGATGTCGGGTTAGGGTTAGCGGGTCCACCGGTGTGTGTAAGAGATCCCCAATTTCGAAGTCGTACGCTAAGCAAGCGAATTTTGTTTAGTGGAGCGGATCGGGCTTGTTACCGCAAGAAGCGGGGGACGAGCTTGTTACCGCAAGAAGCGGGGGACCTGGAGACGTAGGCGAGGCATTCGTGCAAGCCAAACTCCGTCAACATGCGACTGAGCATTGCTTTCCTTTATATCTATTTTTATTTACTCAATTCAATTAGTTTAATCGCTTGATTTGTTTGTGAATTGAATTGAGTTGTGCTTGAATTGCTTGATTAGGAAATTAATTAGAATTGCTTGTTGAATTGCTTGCCATAACTTGTGAAATTTGCAATTAGATCCCTATTTGGTTGAACCGATCAAAATATAATTAAGTACCTAAGCTCCTAGGTTCTACAGTAAGATAGTAGGTGATGCGTTGCATTCATATGCATATATTTGCCTTGACTTGTACTCATATTCACCCTAAAATCACTATTTTACTTGCATTTTAGCTTGTTCTCTACCTTGTTCTTGTTTACTGCTCTTCTTTGGTCTTATTTCAGGTATATGGAGCATATGGAGCACTTGGAGCCATCACGGGCTCATCAGGAGCTTCGATTTGAGACGTTCACCTCTCTGCGCATTGCTTGCGGGCCGCAAGGCCTGATATGGAAATTCCGGCCGCTCCAGGGCCTGTTCACCTCGCGTTTTGAGCTATATATAGCAGCTTTTTCTAGGTTTTGGGGGGTTCCGCCGTCTAGACCTGACACAGGAGAAGAAGACCTGACCATTGCTCGGTGCCTCCCTTCACATATTTCGAGAGATATCGCGACGTGAAGACCACCTGCAAGGGCAGATCTGCTGATTTTGGGTTTTTGGTTCTTTTCACCATGAACTCATTCTTTTATCTTCTTTTCTTGTTGTTTGCTGCCATGTGTGAGTAGTGAACTGTATCTTAGGGTTAGGGAATGGATTGTTTGTCATGGATGTTGATTATAAATGATGTTTAGTCGTGATTTTTATATTGGATTGATTTTATTCTCATCTTTTCCTATTGAAACTTGTTTATTACTTGGTAAGCCCGTGGATAAGGCCAAATCCAGTGTGGCATGAGTATCAAATGATTTGCAACTGATTAGGAACTGCTTTGGTTGATTTAGAATCCGAAAATACCCGAGAGGGACATTTCGTGTTAAATCGAGAGATTAAACAAACCTATAGAAAGAATCCAAATAAAGTTAGGTATAAGAGATTATCCTAAAGGTTTACAACTGTCAGCAAGTGTACAATTACCAACAAACGAGAGTTGAGGTGAATGGAACCACGAACCGATAGTTAAGAACCAATTACGACTGAAAACCCTTCTCTGTGACAGTTGCTTGCGGGCCGCAAGTGAGAGCTTGCGGGTCGCAAGTAACTTCCAGGGGCGACTGTTTCTTGCGGGCCACAAGTGAGAGCTTGCGGGCCGCAAGAGACCATCCAGAGACAAACAATTTCCCAAAACCCTAGGATCTTATTATTGATTGATTACAACACTTGTTTACTTGCTTTTCTTTATTGCTTACTGTCTGTTAGTGATAACTGTTTAGCTTAATCAAAACTTTACAAAACCCCCCCTCTTTTATACAAAATACCAAAAAGACATACCCTAGAATTGGAAGTGAACTGAGTCCGGTTTAGAGCGAATCTCCGTCTCTGTGGTTCGACCCTGATCTACAATTGACCGTCGTTTGGTGCGACGTAAAAGTGGGATTAGGAAAGTATAAATATTATTTGATAGAAAGACCTATGTCCTAACATCAGTAGGAAAATGATTCTGTTACGAACAAAATTGATTGAACTAAACAGGGATTAATTTTGGGTTGTTGGCTGCTTGCCATTGAACTGACAAGTATTATTGTGGCCGCAACCTAGGGTATTGTGCTCGCAATTGAACTATTTTCTATGGTTTTCTGGAAATCAAGAGAAAAATTTGGAATTGATAGGATATATTGCAGCCGCAATGACTCTGGAAAATGGTACAAACATTGAATTGACAGATTTTATTGTGCCATTTTTTCAGAAATTTAATTTTCTGTTAATTAGGAGTAGCTATAAATTTATTGTAATTTAGGATATATATATATGAGCATGGCTAAAATAATATGCATAGTACATCACATAACGTACTATGCGCCTATTTGTATTTAATTTGGTCATTAAATTGATATTTAAGTTGCTCAATAAATTCTTCATATCAAAATCTTGTAGGAAATAAAATTTCGTGATTTTTAGAGCTTTCTTGCTATTTTTTAAAAACACCCCAGAAATGACACTTTTGTAGTATTAAATCTGGACTGTTTTTAAAAAATAGCTAGAAAGCTCTAAAAATCACCAAATTTTATTTCCTACAATATTTTCATATGAAGAATTTATTGAGCAACTTAAATCTCAATTTAATGATCTATATCTATATGCATAGTACAAAATGGGGTGTATTATGCATATTATTTTAGCCATGCTCTATATATATATATATATATATATATATATATATATATATATATATATAATTACATTATATATAAATTACAATTAATTTTGCTAATATCTTAATATAGAATTTGGCTAATATCTATAATTAGTGTAAATACTAATAAAAGACAATATAAAATTGCTAAATTCTAAAAGGATTCAATTTAAGATTAAAATATGGTATTGATAAATATTTAGTAATTTTCTAAAGTTTTTAGTAAATACCAAATATGTATAATGTCGATATTTTGTAAAAAATATATATATATGTGTATTTTATTAACAAATAGAAAAATTGATTAATTCTAATTTAAAGCCCCTATTAGTTGATAAAACTATATATATATATATATATATATATATATATATATAAAGAGAGAGAGAGAGAGAGAGAATGGCTAGGGTGCTCCATGGAGCACCAAATCGCTCGTGCTCCACATTCGTTATATCCAATTTGAAAATTCCAACGACCGATCCGAACCATTGAACATGATCTACATATTGAAATCTACTTGGAGATTGAATTTTACAATTTTTTGAAACTTTTTGCTATTTTTTTAAATAGGTAGAAAAGTTGCTAATCAAACGGTTTCTGGACCAACAAAAGTTGCAATTTTCCTACTTCTCTAAAAAATAGCAAAAAAATTCTAAAAAATATAAAATTCAATCTCCAAGTAAATTTAAATACGTAGATCATGTTCAACGGTTCGGATCGGTCGTTGGAGTTTTTAAATTGGAGATACGATGTGGAGCATTAGAAGTTTGGTGCTCCATGGAGCACCCTCGCCTATCTCTCTCTCTATATATATATATATATATATATATATATATATATATATATATATATGTTATGGACGAGTAGTTCTCTTTTAGGATACGTCCAATGTAGACTTTTACACTATTTTAATCTATTTAAAGACAATTAGAAATACATGTCGCATCTTGTTAAACGATCTTGTTCGCTTTCGAACATCATCGCTATCGCCACATGGATTAAATAGAGAATTATTTGACATATTGTTATATTTGTATTAATTGTCTCTTTATTGTTATATTTAATTATTTATCAATTATGCTCATTTTTATTAATTGTATGAATATCAAAAAGTCACTTATTAAATGCATGATAATCAAGATGTATATATTTTCATACATATAAAATATATCATATTATATGCATTTTTCTATATCACATTAAATTTAATATTGTAAAATATTCTAAATTTTTTTAAATAACCAAAATAAATAAAGAATATATTATTCTGGCAAAATTCGGTGCAAAATCATCAAACTAGCCATTTCGGAATCATGGATCACGGAATAAAAACGAAATCACAGCCTTCTACATAACTTCGGAGTCACAGACTCCTACGTAACTCCGGAATCATGGTTTCCGGAGTTACATACGATTTAAACAGCCCATTTGAATGAAGGTGCGAAGTGGGTTATTTTATTAATAAAAATATTAATATTTTAATTGATGAGTTGGGTTGTATTTAGGTAAGTTTTTGTAACGAGTTCGACTGCACTTATCAAGATTATAAATAATTTGTTTTGACGTCGCAAATTATCGAGCTGTAGATATGCGAGTCTACTTCCGCCGCGTCGAGTCTGATTTGCGATCGGAGAAACGAGCGATTCAAAATTGATTCTGACACAAACACATGATAAAAAATTATAAATTAAGACACAAGTTGAAGGTGGAACCAAATTTTAGATGCGTGTTTCTCCGATCGCAAATCAGACTGGATGCGATGGAAGTAGACTCGAATATCTACAATTCGATGGCTTGCGACGATAAAAAAGAATTCATTATGATCCCGACGAGCTTAGTCGAAGTTTGTAGAAAAAAATGCTAATCATACTTAATATTTTTTTGTATCAACTTCAGCTAAGCTTGTTGGGATCATAATTAGTCTTTTTTTATCGTCACAAACCATCAAGCTGTAGATATGCGAGTCTACTTCCACCGCGTCGAGTCTGATTTGATATCGGAGAATTGAGCAATTCAAAATTGAATATGGCGCAAACTCATGATAAAAAAGACTAATTAAGATATAAGTTCAAGATGGAGCTAAATTTGAGATGCACATTTCTCCGATCACAAATCAGACTTAACGAGGTGGAAGTCGACTCAGATATCTACAACATGATATTTGCGACGTTAAAAAAATTATTTATAATCTCGATAAGTGCAGTCGAACTTGTTACAAAAACTTACCTAAATACAACCCAACTCATCAATTAAAATATTAATATTTTTATTAATAAAATAACCCACTTCGCACCTTCATTCAAATGGGCTGTTTAAATCGTATGTAACTCTGGAAACCATGATTCCGGAGTTACGTAGGAGTCTGTGACTCCGAAGTTATGTAGAAGGCTGTGATTTCGTTTTTATTCCGTGATCCATGATTTCGAAATGGCTAGTTTGATGATTTTGCACCGAATTTTGCCAGAATAATATATTCTTTATTTATTTTGGTTATTTAAAAAAATTTCGGTAAAATATTTATATAAATCATATTACTTTGGCATCATATACTATAAATAATATTATGTGTATAACATTCATATTACGCATATATATTTCATATAACTCGCATGTATATAACTAATATATAATTTATATAATTATTTTCATATTATATGTATATAACTCATATATTTTTCATAAAATAATTCATAAAATTTTGTATATATAAAATAATCTAAAAATACTTTATAAAATTTTATTATCAGTTCTAATTAGATTGAGCGATGCTCAAATTTCAGATCAAGTATTGATTACGAAGTAACAAAATAAATGAAAGAAACAATAAACTACAGTATTTTATCCCTCTTTTCATTTTTCCTTTCTATTTTTTACAAATAAGTCGATTTTGATTCATTTTGAAACATAGCAAATAGGATGAATTTACTGATATTCATAGAAGTTTTATGGAATTAAAAGAAGATCTCATAAAAGAAATCAAGCAATGTTAAGGGAAAATCTCAACTATACAATTCGACAAAAGAACATGTGTTAAGGGAAAATCTCAACTATTCCTACATTTTTCTATCGCAATGGTATTTTAGTTTCTAAAAGAAATACGATTATATATTGAAAATGATTTTAAGCTGAGCCCACGAAACTTTTTCTAAATTTAGCTTTGTAAGAAAAATAAATTGTGACTATTTCTTCTTCAGCACATTAGCATACTCATTTCTGAAACTCTTGAAGTTTATAATATGACATGATAATTTCTAAATTAGTTTCAGGGATGTAGATGTGTTTCTTATTTAGAAATTTTGTTTAAGAGTTTTTTTATTTAGCAACTATGCTTTAGAGTTTATAAACTCTAATGTGGCTTAATCGTTGACTAAAATTAATCGGTCTCCCATACTATTAATAATATTTGTTGGCGTGACAATTTATAAACTCTAACTTTTCAGTTTTAGAGATGGAGCATTTAGAAACTAAAGAAAAATTAAATTTCTAAATTTGATGTGGCAATAATTTAGAAACTCCAAAAATTTCAGAGATGAAGATGCTCTAATCCAATAACCATATATCTCATATTTTAGATATGAACCACCTCTAATTTCATAGATAATATTTTAGATATAAACCACCTCTAATCTAAAATTTTGCCCCCGTTCCTAAATCCAAGTATCCATATTTATCCAAAATAGTAAGCAATTTGGGTTAATCTTGATTCTAATATCATCGTTGCCTCTTTGAAAATCAGAAGGACGTGTATTGAGACTTCTGACTTTTACAAGAACAAGCGTTTCGACTCGAAGAAGTTAAATTTTAAATTTTTGTATTGTAATAATAAAATTATAATAAAAAAATTTAAAAAAAAATCGGAAAAATATGATGAACAATAAATTCACTGTACCGTGAACAATGCACGGCAGGAGAATTCTAAAATATGATGAACAATATTTTTACTGTAAAAATAAACAGTATCCAACGTTGAGACATAATATATTTGAATTATACTTATGTACCCTTTTTTCATAACTAGTCGTCGCAACATGCTCAACCACAAAAAAAAGAAAGAAAAAGAAAATAGAAAAAGCCGCACACGTACATCAACGTGCAGTACATAATTTTTAGAAACACTATTTGAATTATACAAAATAAAATTGTAGATGTGTTTAAACTTATTTGTCTATCACGTCAATTTGAAATTTAGATCAGTTATTCATATTAAGTCAGTAAAACTTAATTGTTAAAAAATTAAAAATGTCTGAGAAAAAACTAATGTTTTTCAAATTGACCTAAAACTGTAGCGTGTCATATAAAACAAATAGCGAGCCAATATATATGATGCACGAACGATAAAGAAATTGGATAGATAATGAAAAGAGAGATTTTGGTTCTGAGATCACACAGATTTTCAATTCTTTATTAAAAACTGATACATAATAACTGTCCCCTGCCAAAAGACACGACCAACTTTATATAGAAAAAAATCAATCCCTAAAAGACAGAAAATACATAAAAATGCAAAAAGACCCTAAAAACTCTAAAAACTGTAAAGAAAGGTCCAAAAATCCATGAAGGAGGATTCAGATCGCGAATTCGGGATTTGGGCTGTGGAGTTCCTGTCAAAATTTCAGTCTGATCCGACGGACGGATCAAAAGTTATGCCCCTTTTAGAAAAGCGTGCGCATGACCACATTGCATTAATATATAATTGGAATTTTTTTTTCTACAATATTTCTCAAAAGATTCTATAATGAAACTTTTATTAACATAACAAGTAAGGATAATGTTTCGTAAATACCACATTTGATATCAACTATTGATATCGATTTTATTATGCACATTTATTTGAGTTATCATACACATTATTTAAGTTATTATGCATGTTATACTATAATAATTATTTCAGTACAGAAATTAATATGTATTACTATTTCATTATAAAAAATAACATGCATGATAACTCAAATAATGTGTACGATAACTCAACTAAAGGTGCATAATAAAATCGACAACATGTATAATTATTTCATTACAAAAAATAACATGCATAATAACTCAAATAATGTGCAATATAATTCAAATAAATATGCAAAATAAAATCGATATCAATAGTATGTATTAAATATGGTATCTACGTATCAGCTCCCTAACAGTAATTATTAGCAAGTTAACTATAATTGTTAGCCAAAAAATGAAACACATTGTAGCACCTAAACATTCGTAGTTACCTCTCTTTCTGAATTCTGACGTATTGGTATTTTAGCTTTTTAAAAATACAATTCTAGCATTGCATGGGAAAACGCACCCGAAATCCATTTGTTTTCCAGCGTGTTGCGACCTTAATTAGCCTACTATCGCAACTTTTTGGGACCATATAAATGGTGCAATGGATCAACACGACAGTGGCCCATGAACGCATTACCTAGTTCTCCGGCCCAATATAAGTGGCCCATGTACATACTACCTATTTCTCAATATAATAAATTAATGAGGAGGGACCACCGGATCGGATGACCACAACTCTAAATAACCACAAAGTTACCACAATCATTTTTCATTTTCAAAGTTCAAATTGTCGATCCAAATCGTTGAACACGATCTCCACAATAAAATATGCTTTCATATCAAATTTTACATTTTTTTGATTTTTTTTATTATTTATTAAGATGAATGCAAAAATATATCAAAGTTACAATAACGTGAACCATTGAATTTTGTATCCATTCTAATAAATAGTAAAAAATTTCAAAAAAATAAAAAAAATTATCTGAAAGCGTATTTTATTGTAAAGATCATGTTCAATGGTTTGAATCAACAATTTGAACTTTAAAAATGAAAAATGATTGTAGTAACTTTGTAGTTATTTAGAGTTGTGGTCATCAATCCCTTCTCTAAATTAATAATACATTCTACAAGACAAAATTGTCATTTTAACATATATAAAGGGGTTAGGCACTTAGGCTCCCCTTCCCTCCACCGGTTTTACCCCTGTTTGATGTTTTTTTGGTGACAGTGCATGAGATCATGGTCATATACCTTTTAGTAACAATAATGTTGATGCTGACTGCTGATCCCGGACAATTTAACTATGTATATAATATTTTGCATTTTTGCTAGATATGCACCATCTTCTTCTCTTAGATAGTTTCTCTCTTTCTTCTGCTCTGCCATGCATCATAGACTAGAAAAATGGCGGAAGTAGAAATCAAACTAATTAAAAAAACCATGTCTCTCTGATGCAACTGCTCGATCAAGAGCAGCAGTGGAATTAACTGTGGAAGATATCAATCTGAAGCTCTCTTTCTTTGATGCATATTGGGTCTCGTTGCCACCAATCCAACGGGTCCTACTCTTTGAAGATACCGATCTCTCTGCCTTACCGTCTCACATACAGTTGCTCAAGTCGGCTCTCTCTGCTACTCTTCAAAAATTCTTTGTGCTTGCAGAAAACTGGTTTACTGCTCATCGACCGGTGATGTGGATATAGACGGCTCTTCATCAGCTGTTGGGTCTGGTGTTGCTTTCAATTTCATAGAGGCTGAGGCTGATGGTGAAGTCAGCAAACTAGTTACAAATGAGGAGCATGATTTGCAGCTTGTGCCCGAGCTGGATACTAGTATTCTACCTGCTCCTGTTTTTTTTCTGTGCAGGTTCATATTTAAGTATTTAACTTGGTAGCTAGCTACTGTATTTAATTGTCTTTTGTAAAGGAATATTGTTTCAGTATTTACTCATTGGTGTTATTTTCATTGCTAAGAAGGAGAATTCGTGACCTTGTGACAGTCAATCCAGTACTAATGTCATTCACTGAAACATTAGCTTTTCCAAAGAGAACTTCACAAAAAAAAAACTTGGATATTGCAATAATTATGATATGTGAAAACACTAGTGACTACTTAGGAGGTAGTGTTCTAACATTTGTAATTTACCATCTTTAATTTCCAGCTGACATTATTCAAGAGTTGTGGGGTAGCAGTAGCTTTCTCAATCCATCATGCTGTTGCGGATGGTCGGGTACATGGCAGTTCATCGAGACATGGTCGACAGTAGCTTGCAGAGGTTCCTCATCACAAGGGAAGGCACACAAACAGCCAATTTTTGACCGAGCGCTTCTGAGACACCCCAAAGGCTCCAAATTTACCAGTGGTTAGCTCCAAACATATTGCTAATGCTTTTCACCTCCATTTCTACAACTTTTTGGACGAATATATTTTTTAGCATAAATAGATTACTATTATGCGACATGCAATAATCATTTGCGTGCATAATAAAATCCAAATTTTAAAGCATTGAAAATAAAAAATAGTACAGTTTAATCATGCTTAGTTGGAAGTACCGATGGGCCAAGGCACTTCTATTTTATTTCATGTAAGTAAATTGCATTAATCTTCATCACAATCGTTGTATCTGCATAAGCATACGATAAATAATGCTCACATGCCTACCACATAACCTTCACTAATGCATGTGTTACTACACCATGCATGATGTATACAGAAAAAAAGGTTTATATGCATGTCTTGCAGTACTCTTGCTACGATGTCAACATGGTGGTTTGTCTGCACCAGTGGTATATTTAAGTAAATATTAAGCCCAAGCACAGTTTAATTGGAGAAGCTTAGGTAACTCTTTGTTCAAGTTAAGTAATGGACTCTTTGCTTAAGAAAAAAAAAACACTTGTTCGAGATGAAATATCAAGAAACAAGTTCAGAAATTTGTTTGAGCTTGTCTCCTACTGAATCCGTCACTTGTCCACACCACAATCATGCCGAGTATAAAATTACTAAATAATAAAAATATAATAAATAAGGACATTCTGTACTATAAAGAAATCGGATTTTCTCTAGTGGAGGATAAAAGCTCTTCACTGCAAAAATTTAATCACGGAAAGTTCTTCTATTGTAATATATATTAACTCCCTAAAAAATATAGGATATGTAAATAAACAAATCAGTAATATAAAAATGATAACACAAAAACTTCCCCGCATTATATCAGTCTCGGTCAACCATTGAAATTTAGTTCGATGATTCGGATCAAAACTGCTGCAAGGTGCGGAGATAAAATGCCGCAGAAAATATTTTTCATGAATCAGCACCGGGCTACTCATCTGTGGTGTGCACCGGCGTACTCAGGGGCGGAACTACATGAGGTCAGGGAGGGGCAGCCGTCCCACTCTGGAATTTTTTTTTGCAAAATAAGTTTGTGTATTTGTACGATTTGTTAATTTTTTTTGCAAAATAACCATGTATATTTAAAAATATGCATCATTTTGCCCCCCCTGAAAAAAAGTAATAGATCTTGCCTCTTTCTAACGGAAATCCTGAATCCGTCCCTGGACGTACTTAGAAAATCTTAAACCGATGAACCGTCAATCCGGGTTGAAAACAGAGGGAGGTGGGCAATCCTTTCATTCTCTCAGAGTTGATTTAGCTAAAAAATATTTTTTCTCCAAAAGTAATCAAGCAAAATTATTTTTCTCAGCTAAAGAAGCTAAAAAGGAAACTGATGGAACAATTGGCTACGAATATAAGACATACGGTTACTCGTATTGTTGCCAGTCGCCACTTATAATTTGATTACAAACCGCATCAGTTGGGAATCCATTACCCTTGACTATTTATTTTTTTTTTTAGAAAAAAAATGAAATTTAGTGAACTTCAGATATTTATGAGAAAAATTATTCTTATTTCAAGCACACGACCGCTGACATTAGGACATGTCAAGTTTATAATTTATAAGAAAATGATAATATCATCCGGACAAATATCTTATCCGTATCGGATGCCAACACGAATATTTAATGTAAATGATAGACTTTACACATGAAAACTTTGATGTGCAGGAAAAAATGGATCATGTGTAAATTTTTAAATTAGTCAAAAAGGTGAATTCATATAGAAATTATCCTTTCGGGCATCAATATTTGTATGCACTAGTTGCATCGTAAAATTGTAGGGCTTCTCCAACAGTTTCTGGTATTAATCGCTGGTGAAATAACACATCTATTTGTTTTTCAATTTTTTGTTTACAATTCTGAGGCGAGTTAAGAATTGTATTACAATGCTGACACAAGTTGCACACCTATTTTGTTATCTACATTGATTTTTCTTTATTCCAATTGAATTTCATCTCTAGAATCTAGTATACCCCAATTTGTTTGGAACTGTTGTTGTTATATTATGAAAGAGAGCATAATCCAGTTTACAAGATAGTAGCAACTCTGGGTAAAAACATGCACAAACCTAAAGCCCTTGCCAATTCACTTTACTAGCAATTAAAGCTCTAGTACGAAAATCAAGATGAAGAGCATGCATCTCAGAACATCACATTACATACATTAATCTCGCTTAGGTCTTAATTGAACATCAGAAATACCTAGTTAGAAAAATAAGACTACTATGTAGGCCATATATTAGGTTTTCAACCACAGTATCTAACTCCCGCAAGCAAGGCATTCTTCTCTGTTGTTCAAAGAACAAACCATTTGTGCCATTTTTGCATCGACCTCCTCTTCATCTGGCTTCTTCTCCTGCAATTTTTCACACAACAATTAAATCAAGCTCAGAGTAAATAACTTGAATAAGCCAACTCTGCCTGGCGCCTGCTTCCAAATTTGTAGAAGCTAACTCATTCAGAGTATGCATTAAACAAAAACCTTAGAAAAAAATACCATACTGTTTTTAGTCCAGTCTCACACAGATAGATGAGAAATTTGCAGTTTTACTTGAGAACACAAAATGTTTTATTCTATCTATCAAGCAGGAAAATTTCAAGGAAATGTCATACCTTGCTAAGAAGAGAAGTGTCAACAGTGAATTTGATCGCATCAGCAGCAGCACGGGTTCTGAGATAATACATCCCAGTTTTGAGCCCCTAGCATTACAACAACAGCCTTTTTTAGTATCATTTTTGCCAAAGTGCAGTAATGGTGAATACCAATACCAGCTTTAGATTACCAAAATTCTATTTGGGGTTTCTCCCCTAGTAGCTCATTAGGCTATAAAGTTTTAACAGAACAAAGAGCATGCAAGCAGGTCAATTTGGGTCATATTCATAATTGCTAATAATTATAGTTGGCTTAAACTGGTCTGAATGCACACCAGAGGCAAATTTCATACATATATGAATAAAGAAACATATGGCCCTTCCATTGCAATCCACAAATAAAAACCAAGGAAAGATTACCTTGGACCAAGCATAAAAGTGAAGAGAAGTCAACTTTCCAAAGTTAGGCTGGTCCATATGAATGTTGAGGCTTTGACTCTGGTCAATGTAGCAACCACGATCCACTGCCATGTCTACTATGGTCTTTTGCTTTATCTCCCATACAGTTCTGCAAAAGCAGAAGCACTAATAATTAACATGATTTTTCTTCCCAAATTTTTGGGTTATAATCTAAATCCAGGACAATTTTATCTACCCATTTCATCCACTAGCTGGGTTGCATTTTCATCTTTATATTAGTTGATGTTTTACATGCCGATCAACAATCAATGCTTGAGCATCAGATTGATAGTTTGGGACATTATATTTTATTTTACTTTATTATATTTGTCTCTTGACTTCACTATGCAGATTAGTTACCAAGAAAAAAAAACTACTTAAAACCTCAAACAAGCCCAACAAAGGAGAATAACAAAGGAGACCGCATGTAAGCTTACTTGTAGATTTCTTTCAAATTATCGGGGATTTCACTGATCTTTTGGACAGATCCATCCTCATAAATAATTTGATTTTTGAGTGTCGGTGTCCACAGGCCCATCTCAGTCAAGTCATGCAATAGGTGCTTGTTCACTACAACAAACTCTCCGCTGAAATTTAGAGTTATTAGGTTATGTCCATTTTGAATTTGTATCAACAAAAACAGTATCATGAACTTCCATTTTTATTCTCTCTCCATCACAAAACCTTTTGTCTTTAGTCAAGTTACTTGGGGCAAACCCTAAGTTAAATATGAGCTAACAAATAATTACAAGATTGGGCTCAACTGAATCAAAATCCGGATTAACTGCTGCTTGTATTTTTATCAGTGTTAGTTAAAACAAATTTTATTATGACAGAAGGCATGTAGAAATAAAACCTGAGAACTCTTCGGCTGTAAATGTTCGAAGTGTAAGGCTCAAAGCACTCATTGTTTCCAAGGATCTGGCTGGTTGATGCCGTTGGCATGGGGGCTACCAGAAGCGAATTTCGGAGCCCATTTTTTGAGATCAACTCCCTCAAAGAAGACCAGTTCCACCTGTCTGATGGGTGTACACTCCACATGTCTGGTTGAAGTATACCCTGCAAATTTTTGAAAGCATGCTGTGAAGTTCCTCTTATTACGGGAGCAGGATAAGTTCTTCTGCATAAGTTCGGTGCAACATCAGTTGACTTGCTGATGCAAACCTAGTGCGCAGTTCCAGTTTCAATTGTTCATTTTATCCTTGCGGTTATCAATATGTACCCTACAAGTTTTTAGGTGTTGGTGAATTTTTTTTTCAGCTATAAAAAAGACAGGGCAGCATGGTGCACTTTTTTATAAAAAGACAAGTTTTCTCAATTAGCAACAGGATGGAAAGCTTCTTTGGTTCTGATTCTTATTCTTGTAAGTTATATATACAAACAAATAAAAACTTAACTGGATCCAGTAATGAGTAAATAAGGAAAAAGGATATATTGAAAGGCATTGCGCTTCAAACAGAATTAATACTAAATATTGAGGAGTCCTTATGCATCTCCTAAAACCAAAAGTTGGAAAAGAAGAGGTCAAAGTATAAAGGGATGTAAATGCTAACCTTGCTAGCAGGACTGCCCTCGTAAGTCTCATAAGGACCCTCCTTGGCAGCAATCTCAGTTGATGCTTTCAGAGCATGGTAATAAATAGTCTCAAAAATGTCCTTATTTAACTTTTGAGCCTACAAAAGGACAGCAATACATTACAATAAGCAATGTCAACACCAATTTTAAGTCACAACACTTGGTCAATCAGCAGCAAGACTAATGTGATGACTTGAGCAGTATAGAGCACTAGCTCAACCACTAGTTTCACCAAAAGTAATTGTTCATTGTTTTTTTTATCTTTCAGCATGTGCAGCTGCACATATGATGGAAATCTAAGTAATAATGATATTTCTTTTAATTTTGTGTTGTTTAATGATAAGTGCAATTCTGGCTTATTAAGAAATTAATATTCAATACAGCATGACCAGGTTCCTTGCCAGCCAGGGCTGAACTAGTTTGTGCCAGCTGGAATGTAAGTATTGTATTACAGAAAAATAGAACTTCATAAAATTAGCACCTCTTCTGAATCAAAAGGCATGCCAAGTAAGATGAAAGTGTCAGCCAGACCCTGAACCCCAATTCCAATTGGCCTGTGCCGCATGTTGGACCTTCTTGCATTCTCAACCGGGTAATAATTGACATCTATTATTTTGTTGAGGTTCGCAGTAATGATTGAAGTAACCTAACAAAAGCAATGTAACAGCTAAAAAAATCTGATGATAAAAATGCATTTATGTCAACACTTCGGAAGTAAAAACCAACCTCAGCCAGCTTGTCAAAGTCAAAGTATCTGTTTTGATAATCAGCACTGCCAACTAGTTTAGATGGATGAGACTCCAATGGAACACC
>CAXKVX010004655.1:0-19775 GCA_964058865.1 Eleocharis quinqueflora
TAATGAGAACAGGCAGTCTTGATAAAACAACAATGCTACTTGTATTTGTGTGTAACTAAAGACCAACATCTCGTTTACACAGCTACACTAACAATTTCTTAAAAAAAATCTGGCTATTTGGAAAAGGCACCAACCTTATAGACCACTTGTAATGTACTAGGTAAATTATCAAATATATCCTCCCGCTCATATAGATCGCTTACATTTCCATTATTCAAATACAGCTGAATTTAAAAGAAAAAATAATTTTACAAATGATTCCATGTCTGTAGTTCTTAGTGTATGGTGTTATGAATTTAAGCCATTCTGTTGAATCAATGCAAAGATTGGGCAAATAAGTTGCTTCATGAATTTAATTTTTTTTAGTGTCTGTAGTTCTTAGTGTATGGTGTTATTGCGCAATCAATTCAACAAAATGTTCACTGAAAGTGGAACTTTCACCGGGGCTTTGCAAAATAGTGGGCATAATTTGCCAAAAGCTCGATTATAAAATAAAACTAACCATGGTTGTTGAAGCTTTTCCCAGAAAAGCATCGAGTACTTTCTGCCTGCCTCTCTGGTCAAGTTGGGTCCACCAGTCAAGGCACCCTTTTTTCCTCCAAAACACATTAGCAGCCATCCCACTTGTTGCCACAACAGCCTTATCCTTAACCCCCTTTCCTCCTCTGCCTTTCTTTCCCCCTCCTCCCCCATTTGCCTCTCTCCACGAAATTCTTAGTGCAATCTCTAGTCGATTTGCAATGTAGGACTCCAGGCTGTAATACCCCTTGTCTTTTATCCATGACAGCTCTGGCCATTTTTCACCTTTTCCTGTACCTTTGTTTTCCTCTTCAATTAAGAATCTACCTCCAGAGATAGCATCCATCACCTCTACAAACCTGATAATTTCACCAATTAACATGGTAATTACTAAATTACTTTTCTTTTGCAGTGTTGTTCTGTAAACAAGCCCTTGCATTGGATTTATTATAATTTCATCCCCCAGTTATACAAATTTTACAGGAACAATTACCTAGCTTATCACTTCTACAATAGGTATCTGACTACATAGCTAATTTTGGAGGAAAGTTTCATAATCCTACACATTAGTTTACATCATACTGCCAGATAATAAGTCTTTACTGCATGTTTATAAGTGGCTGCTTGGTTAATTGCTAATAAAGTGCATGTTGATTGAAACAAATACAGAACATTATTATTACTATCATAGATGTTAGTACCTTATGATACGCGATGCGTATCTTACGGTTTGATACGAGTCAAAGGCCGAGAGATACGTATCTTACGGTTCGATACGAGTAGTGAAATTCACGAGTGAGTCACCATTTCCCAAGATAAATACCTTAATATGCAAGAAATTTGCATCGATATCAAGTAACACTTATCAATATATTTAAAATTACGATGGCTTCTTTAGTTATTTAGATTTTTTTGTTAGATACTAATTACTATAATTCTTTTGTTATTTTGAAAATAGCTTAGCGTATCTTAACGACACGATACGATACAAAATCCACCGATACACGATACATTTTACGATTCAACAACTATGATTACTATATGACATTCTTGGCCTTGTTAATTCTCCTAATTAGGAGAGCAATTTGAGGAGCAGTATGTCTCAGATTATTAAATGATTCCCAAACTCTATGTCATCCAATGTTAGAGATTAAATTAGCGATCCTTAATTTTTTCAGAGTACTTTAATAATACAGGGAAGAGGATTACTGACATATCTTTAGAATACATGTAGGAAAGAGAATTACGTAGAACCTGTCAATATCAGAGATAAATTCTTCCGAGACTGTAATAGCGTCAGTATCATGGTTACCAAGCTCGCCAGAAGAGAAGAGAAGGATCGACTCGCCTAATTGAGTCTCCGCCACGTGTCCAGATGCCGCACGAGCCAGCAAACCACGCGATCGTCGGTACAGAACCGAAGGGGAAGAAGGATCATCGGTGAGCAGGAAGAAGAAGCCGTGGCCAAGGCGATGGAGGTACGACAGCATGTTGAAAATTAAGGAGACGAGTTCGCGGTCGAGGATGGTGAGCGCAGCGCGGCGGCCGGAGACGGAGAGGGAGGAGAGCCATCGAATAATGGAGGCGCGCGGCTGAATTGAATTAAAATTGCGGTTAGGATTTCTAGAGCGGGAGGAATGAAAGAGAGCGAGGTGGTCGGTGAGCGAGTCAGTGAGCGTTTGACCGGTCTCCATGGTTTCCTTCTGTTTCTGTTCTCTCTTTCCCGGTGTTTGTGCACCGGAGAAGAAGGTAAAGTGAGAGAACTTTGAGCTGGCATTGCAAATTTTGTTGATACAGAGACCAGAGTTTGTTAGACACCCCTAAAGAATCTTAAAATATATTTGTCTCTCAGTTTGCTCACATAAAATATTCTGCCAAATTTTTTGGGCAGCAGATGATATTCATATCCTCACATAAAATATATCGAATTTTTCTATGTTGCACTTGTGCGGCTACGGATACCGTATTCGATACGATGCGAGTGCGGTGATATGTCATTTTTCAAAATACTAAAATACAGCGAAATATATATAAAATAATAAAAAACGTATTATGTATTAAAATATATATAATATGTAAGTATGTAACATATTTGATCACAAACACATGTTTGTTGTAGTGATTTGTATTTTTTATAAGTCAAATTTATATGTGTTTAAATCTAGAGTTAATTAATTGTGTTAAATGGACAGAGTTTTGTAGGTTTTAGAAGTAACTAAGATTAAATTAAATTTGTTTTGTAAGAGTTCAAGGTATTATTCTACTTTAGTATATTTATTACAGGGATCAAAAGCTAGAATGTCGTAGATGATAAGTCGATATTGTTAAGCTATTTTTTAGTTTTTCAACACACTTTGAATCATCTTAATCGGGGTTCGGATGAATGACTTATGATCAAAATACTGAATGTTGCGCACTAAAAAATATCCCAAACTTAGCATGTCATATTTCAGTCATATCATGTGTTGTATCTCAATCGTATTCTACCGTATCATGCAGTATCTGACCAGTCAACAATAATAAAATAATATGATACGCCATGTGAAGTATCAGGTGCGTATTGCACGCGTATCCGTATCGAATACTTATTTGATGCATGGTGCGGTGAAATTTTGAGTATCCAAGTTGGAGGGAATACTGGCCCAAAGCCTAAATCGAATTTGACACAAGTACAATCTGTTGAGAAAACTACGATTACTCTCGATAATTTCTCAGTTGAGATGAAAATGGAAGACAATTTGTTCTTTGAAAATACGAGAGAATCTCAGGCTATCGAAGATAGCTTTAGAAAATGTGTCATCATACAGGTAGATCAGGGTTTTGATAAAGAAAGGGTAGAGCATAGCCTCCGTAAAATTGTCCCAACCTTTCCATGGAAAATATCAAAAATGGCAGATTACAAGATGCTGGTAGAGGGCCCCGGGTGGTGGCGAGATAGAGCAATTAGGAATGAGGTGACTTGAATTGATGATGTTAACTTTAGATCGTCGCCATAGGATGCATCATTCGAGAAACGGGATGAGGCTAAGAAGTTTGTGGGTCACTATAGTTGGATTTCCTAGAAAACTATGGTACAAGCAGGAATTCGATAAGCTGACATCAAGCTTTGGGAAGATATTGCAAATAGACAGTCGAACTCTGGATCGATCTTACCTAAAGGAAGCAAATGTTAGAATGGGAGTGTGCAACTATGATGACATACCAGAATCCAGAAAAGTGATGTATCGTAACGACCGTAATGAAATATGCTGGTTAAAGGTCTGTTTCATCTATGAGAGACCTTTGGATCAAAGGTTTGATAATGGGAAGAGGAAACAAGCTTGGGTTAGAAAAGAGAAACCTCTTGAAGATCAAGATAACAATGAGAGAAGAGGAGATGGGGATCAGAATGAAGAGGAGGAACAATATCTAGATGAAGATTGAGCAATAAGTGAGGTACAATCATACAAGGAAGGGAATGGTGTTGTGAAGATGGAGATAGAAAATAAGAGTGATGATCTGACCATCAACTCAATCAGGGGGGGGGGGGGGCTGACTAAACAAGGTAGTAAAGATAACTCAGATACATCAAAGAAAACCAAAGAGGAAGTAGACAAGTACAAAAGTGCTGACAAAGGGAAAGAGATAGTAAAGGTGAGAGATCCCAGTTGCTCCAAAGATTATGAACAATTTGAGGGGGTAGATGAGGAGGTGCATCAGGAGTACCATATCCCTAAGAAGGGACAAGAGGAGGGGTACTCAATCACCTAACAGAAATAGGGATAGACAAGGGGATGGTAATTGAGGAAGTAGGAGTTGATGAGGAGAATATGGCACATCCCCTAGCTCAATTACCTCTTATGGCCAACTTCCAAGCTAATACCAATAGTGAATTGGCAATCAGGGTGCATGATGAAGTAAATCTACATTTGACTAGACAAAACCTCAGGCAAAAGATGTTCAATTCTGAGAATTCAGCTCTAGAGAGGGCAATTAACCAAAAGTACAAATCAATGCAGATGCTCTCTCAGGAAGGTAATCATACTCTCTCAGCAAAATTTCCTTTCAAGGATTTATCAGATCTGGAGGTTGTGGATTTATTCCATAGCTTTAGGTTCAAATTAGTAGAAAAAAGATATAGATGGCATTGATCATGTCAAATTCCTAAGGAGTTTATCCAAGAAACAATTTGATTCAGCAATAGAGGAAATGGAATTCAAGCTAACACATGGGGCAAAATTTATTAAAAAAGATAAAGCTAAAAGAGATATGCTTAATAGTATAATAGCGCAACCTGTAGTATTAAAATGAAATTGCTGTGTTGGAATATTAGGAGTATGAATAAAATTGTGAAAAGAAGATACTTAAAAGAACTAATATTTGATAATAAAATAGATATAGTAGGGATTTAAGACACCAAAAAGAAATTTTATTCAAAAAGAATAGTTAATTCTTTTTCCCCTTCTTATCTAGCTTGGTATTCTGTGAAAGCTAGAGGGGCATCAAGGGGAATATTGTTTGGTTATAATACTAATAAATATAAAATTGTGGCCAATCTCAAGGCAAGATATTCATTGTCAGTAATACTAAAAGATGAAAAAGAACAACAAAATTTTGGGATAACCACAGTCTATGGTCCTGTAGATTATTCTAAAAAAGATGAATTTTTCAAGGAACTGTATGATCTTGGTAAAAGATGGAATGGTCCATGGTTAATTGGGGGTGATTTCAATGCAATTAGATTCAGTCATGAGAAAAATAGAAAAAAAATTCGATATATCAGGGGCCAACAAATTTAACAAATTCATATTTGAAAAAAACTTAATGGAGTACCAGCTGAAAGGGAATAAATATACATGGCCAAACTTGAGAAAAAACCCATGCTTGGTACTCCTAGATAGATTTCTATACAACTATCAATGGGACAATGCTTTTTCAAACTCTGAAGTAGTGAGTTTGATCAGATATAAATCAGACCACTCGTCTTTGATTCTTTCCTCACATGAGACAAAGGTTAACAATCATATATTCAGATTTAATGCCACTTGGTGTGAGGTTGAGGATTTCAACACAATGGTTCCCAAATGGTGGGAGTCAAACACATACAACTCTAGGGATATAATGGTAAATTGAGTGAGAAAAATCAAACATATGAGAAAAAAAATGTCAAGTTGGACAAAGAATCATTATGGGGCTGCCAAAAAAGAGAAAAATAAAAGAAAAGATATAATAAATAAATTAGAAAAAAATCAGGAAGAGAGAGAATGGGAGGAAGAGGAAATCTTGTAATATATAGATGAAAATTTGGCCTTAAATAAAATATATGAAGAAGAGGGGCAATATTGGGCCACCAGATCAAAGAATCAATGGTTGCTACAAGAAGATAATAATACCAATTATTTTCATAAAATGGCAACTCAACACAAAAATAAAAAGCAAATCTCACACCTGAAGATTAATGGTGTTGAGAAAACTGATATGGGTGAGATTGAAACTCATATTGTGGACTTCTACAAAAGTTTGTTTGGAATACTAGGTATAAACTCACTAGAGATGGACAAAGATTTTTGGGGAGACAAAGATAAAATCCCTCAAGAAATGCAAAGTGCTTTGATAACTCCATTCAGTGAGGAAGAGATAAAAAGAAAGCCCTATTCTCCTCAGATGGTAAGAAAACACCAGGGCCTAATGGTATAAGCTTCAACTTTTACCAGAAATACTGGAACGTTGTAAAATTAAATGTCCTAGATATGTTTGATAAATTTCATCAGGGCAAGCTAGAAATACCAAAGATTAATAGGTCAATGATATGCATTATCCCTAAAAACAAAGATGCATATGAAATAAAAAAGTTCAGACCAATATCATTAATGAATTGCATATATAAACTGTTTATTAAGGTTCTAACTAATAGGTTAGAGCCAGTGATTAATTACATGCTAGATCCTTCACAGTCAGCTTTTTTAAAAGGGAGATTAATTTTAGATAATGTGATTTGTGTCAGTGAGATAATACACTCAACAAAAATTGGGAAGAAAGAAGGGGTGATTTTAAAAATAGACATAAAAAAGGCATATGATAGAGTTAGTTGGGACTTTTTATTAGATATGATGATACATAGAGGATACCCAAGGCAATTGGTAATATGGTTACAAAAACTATTTTACAAAAGGGTATACATGTATTAATATTAATGGTAAACTAACCAACTACTTTGAGGTCAAGAGAGGCCTTAAACAAGGGGATCCATTATCCCCCTTGTTGTTTAATCTGGTATATGATACCCTTAATCAAATTTTAAAAAAGGCAAAGGATAAGGGGTACATAAAAGGACTAGGACCTCAAATTGATAATGGAAACCCAATTACTAACTTGCATTATGCATATGACACTGTGCTTTTTCTCCAAGGTGATGCAAACATGATGTAGGTGGTTAAATGGGCTTTTGTGGCTTTTGAAGCAGCTTCAGGTATGAAGATTAATTTCAATAAATGTGAGTTGTATCCCATAAATATTGATAACATGAAAGCACAACAATTAGCAAATATATTTGGATGTGATGTGGAATAATGGCCAATGAGATATCTAGGCATATCCATTCATTGGAGAAGAACAACAAAAAGAGACTGGGAGCTAGTGATTGAGAAATCCCAAGCTAAATTACAAAGCTGGAAAGAATCTCTAATTTCCATGGGAGGAAAGGTCCTGAGATATCCATTCTCCCCATACTCCCTTAACTCCAACTTGTTTATAAACTTTCCATTAGTCAAGTTATTACAATACTAAAATACTCTGTAACACAAATCCATTGACACAATATTATAATTCCAGCTCGTAAATTTTGAAGATTCAACCCTCCACTAACTTGCTCTCCACAGACACCTCTTTTCCCTACTTGCCTTTGTTGAGTGGCCTTAATTTTCATCTTCTTCTTCAGCACTGGTATCATATAGAAGATCTTCATCCTCACATTATACTTGTTGCTCCACATTGTTAGAAATCTGTTGGCCTTGAACAAATTTTTTTCTGAGTCTTTTTCAGTTTAGCTGCTGCTTGATTACTATCCCCTATCCAATAAGAAACCAAGTTGATAATGTTATTAAATATTTCTTTTTTATTCCTTATGTTTTTATTGTTAAAGATTTTATTATTTCTCTCAGTTCAAATTATCCATATTATTGCTGCAAATATAGTTCCTCATTCTCTAAATTCCTCCTTTTCATATCAAATAAAAGATTCTCATAATTGTTTTATATTTGTAATATTAAATTATTTGTCTAACTCTCTTGTAGAATTTATATATATCCATAAACTTTTTACTAAGTCACATTCTATATTAAATGATTTATAGTTTCTGGATTTCCACAAAAACACATCCTATATCTACATCACAATCCCTTTTTATTAAGTTCTCCTTTGTTAGTAATTTATTTTCTAAAACTAATCATGTACATAACTTAAATTTTAAAGGTATTTTTTGTTGGGATAATTAATTGATGCAATTCAAGTTAGGATATCATACAAAATTGTTCTCTAATCTAAAACAATTGCAATCAATCAATTCAAATACCATTGCGACGTGAATGAAATAAATAAAAGAGCGAAACTGGTACTTACCTTCCATCCCTACGGTCTCCCTTGTACAATCGTCCTTTCAACGAAGCCCCTCTTGCGGTGGAAGTGCGAAAGTGTGTCGTCGTGCGTGAGCGACCTAATTCAGTTTATCACGGTGCCTATCTTTTCTCCAATGCCACGAACGAAACAATGGAGTAATTCTCCTTTGAATGGAATGAGAAGTGAGGCTATGCACAACACGTGCTCTATGTCGATAATCAGGAGTTTTTTGTTTCAACCAACGTTGTAAATGGGTGCTGACCCAGGGCTATTTATAGAGACGTTAGTGTATCTTGGAAAGATGCCAAATTAATTATCAAATATTTGAAATTATATTTTCTCCAATTCTTTTCCAAATTCTAATATTCACTTCTGTAAATAATTCTACGAATTTGGTATGATAGCTATAATACTCAATAAAAAAAGATAACGGTATATCTAGGCGGTCAAAATCTGCCTTGGAATAGGTCTCTTACGGCCGCAATTGACTTGGGTTCCAGACTTGACAGGAAATCTGCCAAGTCTCTTGCGACCACAATGAGGGCTATTGCGATCGCAATCAATCTACTGAAAAATAGTAGATTTGTTTCCAAAACTCTCCTATTCCATTGCAGTCGCAAAGGATCTTCTTGCGGCCGTAATAGACTTGCGTTTGTGCTGTTTTTCTTGGGCTTTGATCCAATTTGAGTTGAGTTTAGCCCAAACAATATTTCTAACTTTACACTAACATCAATATATAGTATAATTAATCATAATTGGTCAATTAACAATTATAATTAATTCATTTAAGTTCTATATGCATTCGTGCCCAAAATCTTAGTGAAATACGTATAATGCTATTGTATATCAGTTAATCACATTATTTGGTATATCCATATATTTCTCCTCGTAATATTAGGTGACAATATGTAACATATTGTAATCATATAACACGTAGTCCAAACTTAATTTATTAGAATTGACGTCTCAATTTCAACAGTCTCCCACATGAACAAGTGTGGTCCATTTGATTACATATGTCGGAATCCGCTGGATCACTTTAACTTTTTTGTCTTTCTTTTCGTATTTCTTAAATAATTTGGTCCACCAGTCATACCAGAACATGACTTAAACGATAGTCACCATATTTCCTTCGTGGCTTTAACGATGAAAATTATAGTACCAAATACTTTCTGGATGACATGAATTAGATTTTGGTCATATAGTTCAGAAATTACACGAGAATGTGATTATACGTGCCTATTTGTGAATGGGTCATCACTACTTTAGTGAGATCAAAAACTTTAAAGAAGGAGGTGTGACTTGCATATAAATCACGACTTGTTGTAAGTCACATAGAACATATGTTTCCTCAAAATCAGACTCCCACATTTTCCACAAACCTTATGAATACGAAGTTGTACTGTCATATGTTCTATCTTTCAACCCTTCTTTTGGATTACTAGATAATTTATTTAATTTTTAGTATATTGAGAAATGTAATTTGCATATATTATGACTTGTTGCAAATTACACAGAACATACTTTTTCTCAAAATCAAGCTCCCACATTTTTCACAAAACTTTGTGAATACGAAACATGTACTATTGTATGTTTTGTCTTTTAATCTTTCTTTTAGGAAATTTACATGAAATCATTTCAAATCATTTCAACTTTTTCTAGTATTATGCATAGCTCCTTTATTGTCCCAATATAACTTGAATGATCTCAAACCTGAGTTCATTAGAGCAACATCTTTATGCATTTAATTATGGAATCAGATTTGGTATGACCTCAAAACTTTTCCAATATCTGATACTTGAGTATTATTCTTTCGTTTGTTATAAGTCCCTTTAAGATCTTGTAAAAGATCTTATAAATACTAAGTATTTTTCTTGAATATGTCGTTATATAACACAATAACCTTATGGCCATATATCAACATATCTAACGTTTATAAGGCATATACAAATACTTAAACTTTATTGCTTTTAATTTCGATCAGGGACATTAATCCTTATTCTTTAAGACATTTTGTATTTCTATTTTACTCCCACAAAACTCGAATAGTCTGATTTATCAACATTTGATTAGATCACAATTTGAAAACACTTTATTGAGACTCTTTAATTGCATAGATATTATTTTTTTTGTGCAACCTATAACCTTATGAAAAAAATTCTTAAGTTGCATCCTTAATATCTATTCAAAACTTCAAAATATAGTGCCATTAATCTCTTTAAAGAATCTTTAAGGAAAACTTCTTTATAACTTATATATATGAAGCCTTTTATCGACAAATTTAACTTTATATTTCCAAACATTATCATTTTTAAATTCCTATTGTTCCAAATTTTCATTTATTACTAAAACAGATTTAATACTTTAAGGTAATGAAGAAAATATTCAATATGGTCAGTAAGAAGTTTCATTTTTCTGTATATATAACTTATTCACTTTCTAGATATATAACTATTTCTTTAGTCATGTTTTATAGAAAAACTTGAAAAATACGATTTTATAGTTGCAATTTTGTTTACTCTAGTAAAATTTGGCACTTGTATATCATTTCTTTGAGTATTTTCTCAACAGAGAAATTATCATTAAATAACACAAACATATCTTATTCCAAAATATCCACCGGCATACAACCAAGATTATTGCAATAAGCAATATGTCTATTTGAGTCATATGTGTTATTTAATATACAACTGAGTATTTAACCGAATCATCATCTAACAACACAAGTTTTCTTATTCCAAAACACCCATGGGGTTATAATAAAAATCATCGCAAGAAGCAATGCATCTATTTGGGCTTATTTTGGGTCTATGTGTTATTAATTGAGTCTCTTATTTGAGGTGGAGTTTGCCTATTGATAAAAGATTTATTTTTCGATATACAACTTTGATCAGATTGTAAACATGGTTCGAACGAAGGTCCTGAAAACCATGTCCTCACTGACTTGACCTGAATTAGAATAAAAAATGATCGAAGGCCCAAGATTTTATTTTAATTCTTGTCTCCCTTTTTTGGAAAGACCATTAGCAAACTTTAATAAAAATTCTAAGATTTAACTTTTTCGATATATATGTCCTTGACCAGATTGTGAACATGATCAGAACGAAGGTTCAAGATTATATCCTCACTAATCTTGACCCAAAATAGAATAAAAGGCCGAGCGAAGGCTCATGATTTATTCTAATTCACGTCTTCTTTTTCGGAAAAGTAATTTATGGACTTTATTAAAATCTTCAATCTTCAAAATCTTATTTTTTAAGTCTAAAATCTTATCTTTTATCATATCTCTCTCTCCATGAACTCTATATCCTCAAAGATCATAATGCCTCAATTGTTTGTGTTCTATTGATTTGTAATAATGTCTTTTTAGAGAAATGTACTCAAATGACAACTTGTTTATCTCATGTTCAATTTGAACATCTTTAATAATTTATCATTATTAAAGAGTCTAACTTTATTTGAACATACCCATATTTCTTAAAAATTCAAATATACATTCAAATTATTTTATGGTTTAAGCAAATTGTATTTAAAATATATTTCACCTTATGTTGCAGTCCTTTAAACTTATTATCATAGATTTAACAATAATTGCATCATTACATTCCTTTTTATTGCGAATACAATTCGACAATATAAATGACACAAATTCATTTAAAATCTATTATATTTCTAAAGTCTTAACTTAGATGATGATAGTAATATGTATCCATATCTACATCAGATGTTAAAATAATACTCTTGTCCTTTTCTATTATTCATATTAGATGTATTATAGATATTTTGTATTATTTGACATCTGTCACTCTTGTTGGATTCATATTTCATCATTCTTGTTGATTTTGACAAAATTCCTTTTGATCCAAAAACTTGGTCATATGTGTAACAACTTCGGTGGTTAATTTCAATTCAAAAAACCTTTTGTATTAAATTTTGCAAAATATTTACAAATGATAGGCTTTATTCAAAAGGGAAATTTGTCTTCATGCCACTAAATAATTGGTCAATTGTCAAAATACCACTAGATAATAAGAAATAGCCAAAATGTCATTAAAATCCTTATTAACTTGTCTTTATGCCATTATCTCTAATTTTCCTCAATTAAAAAATAAATTATTTCGAAAATACCTAAACTACCCTCTTCTTTCTCCTTTCTTTTCTTTCTTTTCTGCCCAAACAACCTAGACATTTTTTGTTCGACAGACCTCCTTTCTCAATCGGCTTTCTTTTCTTTCTTTTCCGCTCCCGGACGCTCGCAACTAATTACCTAGGGCATGAGGAATGAAAGCTACAGGCACGTAGCGAAAGAAGTCTCCCTGATAGAATCAATCAAAACAATTATAGGTTCCGCCAGATTGAAGTGTTAAGGTAAAGCTTTTCGAAAAGGCACTGAGTGATGGTAATGTATCGAGGGTCTTCACCTCTCGAAAACTCGCTACCGATGTTGACCATCGAAACAAGCTTCTTCAAAAGGTTGTTTTCGATCTGCACAAGGTTTTGCATGTTCTCCTCTGAAGAATCATCAATTAAACTTGTCTTGTCTGTTCGTGAATCATCCTGTCCCAAGAGTGTCAGAAAAATATTTGCACTGTTCAAGTTGGAATATTTTTTTTTTTTTAAAACTTGAAGGAGGTGCCAATGGATTAGAATAATTAGTCAATTCTTATCTATGTCACTCTATATATCTCTCTGATCTATGTTAGGTAAATCGTCCAACCTTCGCTCTAAAAAAACTACCGAGTGATAATCCTGCGTTACTCGCTACATCACAACAGCACTAAATTCGATGCAGCAAGCTTGCGGGAACACAAGAAGAAAGGAGAAAGGAAGGAGAAAGGAGAAAAGAGAGGGGTAGTTTAGGTATTTTCGAAATAATTTATTTTTAATTTGAGAGAAATAGAGATAATGGCATAAAGACAAGTTAATAAAGATTTTAATGGCATTTTGGCTATTTTCTGTTATCTAGTGACATTTTGATAATTGATCATTTATCTAGTGGCATTGAGACAAAATTTCTCTATTAAAAAAGGTGCTTAGATGAAAATTGAAAGATAACTTATTTTGAATCATAATAAATTCCTATTTCAAAATTAAATAGAACTTAATACTTGTCTTAATTTGAAATAGAAATAACATTGTGATATATATATATATATATATATATATATATATATATATATATGAGCATGGCTAAAATAATATGCATAGTACACCACATAACGTACTATGCGTCCATTTGTATTTAATTTTGTCATTAAATTAATATTTAAGTTGCTCAATAAATTTTTCATATCAAAATCTTGTAGAAAATAAAATTTCGTGATTTTTAGAGATTTCTTGCTATTTTTTAAAAACAGCCCAGAAATGACACTTTTGTAGTATTAAATCTGGACTGTTTTTAAAAAATATTTAAAAAATAGCTAGAAAGCTCTAAAAATCACGAAATTTGATTTCCTACAATATTTTCACGGAAAACACCAGAAAGCATCTTATCCAACTACGATAAGTGTTTCTACTCTAAGTACTTCATTTATGGGTGGTAACCACTCAAGCAAACTGCATTTTATGCTATGACAAGAAGTGTTTCTGATCGGACTACTTCATTAATGGGTTGTAAAGTTTAAAGAAAACACCATATCTTACAACGAGAAGTGTTTTGATCCTAGTACTTCATATATGGGTAAACTTTAATGAAAACTCCACAAAACATCATAGCCGACAACGAGAAGTGTTTCTTCTTCGAGTACTTCATTTAAATGTGGTAAGCATTGACTAAAATACCACAAAGAACCATAGAATACCACTCTAAATACATACATGTCCGGGTACTTCATTTATTGGTATTAAACAATCTACAAAACACCACAATGCATATTATCCTACTAAGAGAAGTGTTTTCATCTGAGCACTTGTAATCATTCAATATAACTCCACAAAACATGTTATCCTACTACGTGAAGTGTTTCTGATCAGAATACTATATTTATGGAAGCTATCCTTTAAAGGTAACACCACAAAGACCCATATTGTACCACGAGAAGTGTTTCTGATTCGAGTACTACATTTATGTGTAAACTCTCATGTAAACTCCACAAAACATCATAGCCAACTACGAGAATTGTTTCTTATTCGAGTACTTAATTTAAGGTTGGTAACAATTAACTAAAACACCACGAAGATGCATAGAATACCACACGAAATGCTCCATGTCCGGGTACTTTCTTTATGGGCAGCAAAACAATAAAAAAAAACCAGAAAGCATCTTATCCAACTACGATAAGTGTTTCTGCTCTGAGTACTTCATTTATGGGTGGTAACCACTCAAGCAAACTCCACAAAGCATCTTATGCGACGACATGAAGTGTTTCTGATCGGAGTACTTCATTTATGGGTTGTAACGTTTCAAGAAAACACCATATCGTACAACGAGAAGTGTTTTGATCCGAGTACTTCATATATGGATGAACTTTCATGGAAACTCCACAAAACCTCATAGCCTACTACGAGATGTGTTTATTCTTCGAGTACTTCATTTAAGGGTGGTAAGCATTCAATAAAACACAATATAGAAGCACATAATACCACTCTAAGTACTTACATGTCCGAGTACATTTATTGGTAGGAAACAATCTACAAAACACCACAAAGCTTATTATTCTACTATGATAAGTGTTTCTGATCTGAGTACTTGTAACCATTCAAGAAAACATCACAAAGCATGTTATCTTATTACGAGAATTGTTTCTGATCAGAATACTTTATTTATGGGCGCTAAACTTTGTAGAAAACATCACAAAGACCCATATTGTACAACGAGAAGTGTTTCTGATTCGACTTCTTCATTTATGTGTAAACTCTCATGTAAACTCCACAAAACATCATAGCCTACTACGAGAAGTGTTTCTTCTACGAGTACTTCATTTAAAGGTGGTAAGCATCGACTAAAATACCACAAAGAAGCATAGAATACCATTCTAAGTACATACATGTCCGGGTACTTCATTTATTGGTATTAAACAATCTACAAAACACCACAATGCATATTATCCTACTAAGAGAAGTGTTTCTGATCTGAGCACTTGTAACCATTCAATAAAACTCCACAAAGCATGTTATCCTACTACGTGAAGTGTTTCTGATCAGAATACTTTATTTATGGAAGCTATCCTTTAAAGGAAACACCACAAAGACCCATATTGTACTACGAGAAGTGTTTCTGATTCGAGTACTACAATTATGTGTAAACTCTCATGTAAACTCCACAAAACATCATAGTCAACTACGAGAAGTGTTTCTTATTCGAGTACTTAATTTAAGGTTGGTAACAATTAACTAAAACACCACGAAGATGCATAGAATACCACACTAAATGCTCCATGTCCGGGTACTTTATTTATGGGCAGCAAAACAATAAAAAAAACACCAAAAAGCTTCTTATCCAACTACGATAAGTGTTTCTGCTCTGAGTACTTCATTTATTGGTGGTAACCACTGAAGAAAAATCAACAATGCATTTTATGCTATGACATGAAGTGTTTCTGATCGGACTACTTCATTAGTGGGTTGTAACGTTTCAAGAAAACACCATATCTTACAACGATAAGTGTTTTGATCCTAATACTTCATATATGGGTAAACTTTAATGAAAACTCCACAAAACATCATAGCCTACAACGAGAAGTGTTTCTTCTTCGAGTACTTCATTTAAATGTGGTAAGCATTGACTAAAATACCACAAAGAAGCATTGAATACCACTCTAAGTACATACATGTCCGGGTACTTCATTTATTGGTATTAAACAATCTACAAAACACCACAATGCATATTATTCTACTAAGAGAAGTGTTTCTGATCTTAGCACTTGTAGTCATTCAATAAAACTCCACAAATCATGTTATCCTACTACGTGAAGTGTTCCTGATCAGAATACTTTATTTATGGAAGCTATCCTTTAAAGGAAACACCACAAAGACCCATATTGTACCACGAGAAGTGTTTCTGATTCGAGTACTTAATTTAAGGTTGGTAACAATTAACTAAAACACCACGAAGATGCATAGAATACCACACTAAATGCTCCATGTCCGGGGACTTTCTTTATGGGCAGCAAAACAATAAAAAAAATATCAGAAAGCATCTTATCCAACTACGATAAGTGTTTCTGCTCTGAGTACTTCATTTATGGGTGGTAACCACCCAAGCAAACTCCACAAAGCATCTTATGCGACGACAAGAAGTGTTTCTGATCGGAGTACTTCATTTATGGGTTGTAATGTTTCAAGAAAACACCATATCGTACAACGAGAAGTGTTTTCATCCGAGTACTTCATATATGGATGAACTTTCATGAAAACTCCACAAAACCTCATAGCCTACTACGAGAAGTGTTTATTCTTCGAGTACTTCATTTAAGGATGGTAAGCATTCACCAAAACACAACATAGAAGCACATAATACCACTCTAAGTACATACATGTCCGGGTACTTCATTTATTGGTTTTAAACAATCTACAAAACACCACAATGCATATTATCCTACTAAGAGAAATGTTTCTGATCTGAGCACTTGTAACCATTCAACAAAACTCCACAAAGCATGTTATCCTATTACGAGAAGTGTTTCTGATCAGAAAACTTTATTTATGGGCGCTAAACTTTATAGAAAACCCCCCAAAGATCCTATTGTACTAGGAGAAGTGTTTCTGATTCGAATACTTCATTTATGTGTAAACTCTCATGTAAACTCCACAAAACATCACAGCCTACTACGAGAAGTGTTTCATATTCGACTACTTAATTTAATGTTGGATTAACTAAAACACCAAGGAGTTGCAAGGAATGCCACTCTAAGTGCTCTATGTCCGGGTACTTCATTTATGGGCAGCAAAACAATAAAAAAAACACCAAAAAGCTTCTTATCCAACTACGATAAGTGTTTCTGCTCTGAGTACTTCATTTATTGGTGGTAACCACTAAAGAAAAATCAACAATGCATTTTATGCTATGACATGAAGTGTTTCTGATCGGACTACTTCATTAGTGGGTTGTAACGTTTCAAGAAAACACCATATCTTACAACGATAAGTGTTTTGATCCTAATACTTCATATATGGGTAAACTTTAATGAAAACTCCACAAAACATCATAGCCTACAACGAGAAGTGTTTCTTCTTCGAGTACTTCATTTAAATGTGGTAAGCATTGACTAAAATACCACAAAGAAGCATTGAATACCACTCTAAGTACATACATGTCCGGGTACTTCATTTATTGGTATTAAACAATCTACAAAACACCACAATGCATATTATTCTACTAAGAGAAGTGTTTCTGATCTCAGCACTTGTAACCATTCAATAAAACTCCACAAAGCATGTTATCCTACTACGTGAAGTGTTTCTGATCAGAATACTTTATTTATGGGCGCTAAACTTTATAGAAAACACCACAAAGATACATATTGTACTATGAGAAGTGTTTCTAATTCGAGTACTTCATTTATGTGTAAACTCTCATGTAATTTCCACAAAACATCACATCCTACTACGAGAAGTGTTTCTTATTCGAGTACTTAATTTAAGGTTGGTAACAACTAACTAAAACACCATGAAGGTGCATAGAATACCACACTAAATGCTCCATGTCAAGGTACTTTATTTATGGGCAGCAAAACAATTAAAAAAACACCAGAAAGCATCTTATCCAACTACGATAAGTGTTTCTGCTCTGAGTACTTCATTTATGGGTGGTAACCACTCAAGCAAACTCCACAAAGCATCTTATGCGACTACATGAAGTGTTTCTGATCGGAGTACTTCATTTATGGATTGTAACGTTTCAAGAAAACACCATATCGTACAACGAGAAGTGTTTTGATCCGAGTACTTCATATATGGATGAACTTTCATGGAAACTCCACAAAACCTCATAGCCTACTACGAGAAGTGTTTATTTTTCGAGTACTTCATTTAAGGGTGGTAAGCATTCAATAAAACACAATATAGAAGCACATAATACCACTCTAAGTACTTACATGTCCGAGTACATTTATTGGTAGGAAACAATCTACAAAACACCACAAAGCATATTATTCTACTATGAGAAGTGTTTCTGATCTGAGTACTTGTAACAATTCAAGAAAACATCACAAAGCATGTTATCTTACTACGAGAAGTGTTTCTGATCAGAATACTTTATTTATGGGCCCTATCCTTTATAGAAAACACCACAAAGACCCATATTGTACAACGAGAAATGTTTCTGATTCGACTTCTTCATTTATTTGTAAACTCTCATGTAAACTCCACAAAACATCATAGCCTACTACGAGAGGTGTTTCTTATTCGAGTACTTAATTTAAGGTTGGTAACAATTAACTAAAACACCACGGAGTTGCAAAGAATACCACTCTAAGTGCTGTATGTCCGGGTACTTTATTTATGGGCGGCAAAACAATCCGGAAAACACCAGAAAGCGTCTTATCCAACTACGATAAGTATTTCTGCTCTGAGTACTTCATTTATGGGTGGTAACCACTCAAGCAGACTCCACAATGCATTTTATGCTACGACAAGAAGTATTACTGATCGGACTACTTCATTAATGGGTTGTAACGTTTCAAGAAAACACCATATCTTACAACGAGAAGTGTTTTGATCTTAGTACTTCATTATTGGGTAAACTTTCATGAAAACTCCACAAAACATCACAGCCAACTACGAGAAATGTTTCTTCTTCGAGTACTTCATTTAAAGGTGGTAAGCATTGACTAAAATACCACAAAGAAGCATAGAACACCACTCTAAGTACATACATGTCCGGGTACTTCATTTATTGGTATTAAACAATCTACAAAACACCACAAAGCATATTATCCTACTAAGAGAAGTGTTTCTGATCTCAGCACTTGTAACCATTCAATAAAACTCCACAAAGCATGTTATCCTACTACGTGAAGTGTTTCTGATAAGAATACTTTATTTATGGAAGCTATCCTTTAAAGGAAACACCACAAAGACCCATATTGTACCACGAGAAGTGTTCTGATTCGATTACTACATTTATGTGTAAACTCTCAAGTAAACTCCACAAAACATTACAGCAAACTACGAGAAGTGTTTCTTATTCGAGTACTTCATTTAAGGTTGGTAACAATTAACTAAAATACTACGAAGATGCATAGAATACCACACTAAATGCTCCATGTCCGGGTACTTTCTTTATGGGCAGCAAAACAATAAAAAAAAAACCAGAAAGCATCTTATCCAACTACGATAAGTGTTTCTGCTCTGAGTACTTCATTTATGGGTGGTAACCACTAAAGCAAACTCCACAAAGCATCTTATGCGACGACAAGAAGTATTTCTGATCGGAGTACTTCATTTGTGGGTTGTAACGTTTCAAGAAATTACCATATCGTACAACGAGAAGTGTTTTGATCCGAGTACTTCATATATGGATGAACTTTCATGAAAACTCCAAAAAATCTAATAGCCTACTACGAGAAGTGTTTATTCTTCGAGTACTTCATTTAAGGGTGGTAAGCATTCACTAAAACACAACATAGAAGCACGTAATACCACTCCAAGTACTTACATGTCCGAGTACTTCATTTATTGGTAGGAAACAATCTACAAAATACCACAAAGCATATTATTCTACT
>CAXKVX010004656.1:0-13440 GCA_964058865.1 Eleocharis quinqueflora
GCATTAGTATTTTCATTAAATTTTACATGAATTGATTCCATGATAGTATTGTGCAATGGAATATATATCCTATAAGCTTTACTAGTCATAGAGTATCCAACACATATTCCTTCAATTGATTTTGGATCAAATTTGCTTGTTCTAGGTGATTGATCAAGGATGAAGCATTTTGAACCGAAAGCCTTAAAATATGATATGTTTGGTTTGTGATCCATCCATAGTTCATAGGGTGTTTTTAGAAGAATTGGTCTAACACCAACCCGATTTATTACATAACAGGCGGTGTTTACCGCTTCGGCCCATAAACATTTTGGTACCGGAGAGTCATTTAACATTGTTCTTGCTAATTCTTGTAAGGTTCGGTTTTTCCTTTCTACTACCCCATTTTGTTGAGGCGTTCGAGGTGCCGAGTATTCATGTCTATACCCTCTTTGGGAACATAGTTCTTCAAATTGTGCATTTTCAAATTCCCCTCCATGATCACTCCTAATTTTATTAATTGTCAACCCTTTTTCATTTTCAACCCGGTTGCAAAATTCAACAAATCGTTCAAAGGTTTCGTTTTTGTGACCTAAAAATAAAACCCAAGTAAATCGGCTAAAATCATCAACAATTACACATACGTACCTCTTTTTACCAAGACTAAGCGTATTTATTGGTCTAAAGAGATCAATATGAATTAGTTCTAAGGGTTGCTTGGTAGATACCATGTCTTTGAGTTTAAAACTTGACTTTACTTGTTTACCTTTGACGCATGCATCACATACATTGTCCAATTCAAACTTGTTCAAGGGCAAACCTCTCACCAAGTCAAGCTTAATCACATTCTTGATGGAATCGACACCTAAATGAGCTAATCTTCTATGCCAAAGCCAAGATTGGTTAGTTATAGCACTTAAGCATATTTCGCCTTTATCAAAATGATTTAGATATAGGTAGTAAACATTGTTTTGTCTTACACCTTCATATATTACCTTATTGGTCTCACAATTTATTAGGTGACAAGCTTTGGAATCGAAATTTACAAGATAACCGGCATCACATAGTTGGCTTATACTTAGTAAATTATAGTTTAAGCCGTCAACTAAGTAGACATTAGAAATGGTTAGGTGTTGGTTTCCAACAGAACCTATACCTATGATCTTACTTTTTCTTTGATTACTACCAAAAGTAACGGAACCACCATCTAGTGATTTTAATGTGACAAAATTAGAACTAGAGCCGGTCATGTGGTGTGAGCATCCACTATCAATGATCAAAGCATTCTCTTTATGAGAAGACATCATGCAAACCTACAATATTACATATTAGTAATTAAGAAATACTAATAATGTAATTTGTCTTAATCTCCCCCATTGGTTAATAACAAGTTTGAATCGTGGGGAGTTCTTACATATACGTTCTTACATCTTGACTTTAGGAACCCAAACAACATTTTTCATGTTGCTACCTTTCTTAAACTTGCACTCCAAGGATATGTGTCCATTAGCACAACAATAATTACAAGTGGCTCGTGTCACGGGATTTACGTTTGCTTTAACAAAACGATGGTTAAAGTCAATTTTTAATTTTTGAGCTTGATTCTTAGGTTGATTTGAGTATTTAAATTTGGATTCTTAAATATTAGTTTCGTTTGTGTGTTGGAAACCAACTCTTGACTTCTCATCACATTGAGAGCCATATTGAGCAAGATTTTTACCTTTAACTTCATATCTCCAACCGGTCGATTCTCTATGGTAAACATTGTTGGACCAAGATGGATTCAAATACTTTCGTGTTGGTTTATTCTTGGCATAATTACCATTTGAGAAACCGTACCAAAAAGCGTGATTTGGTGCATTTCTAGAGTTTTGTTGGCTTACTTTCTTGCTCATTTGCTTTGGAGTTTGGTTTCCTTTTCCTTTAGGGTTTTTAGAGTAGTTGAATTTAGAAGAGTTCGAGTTCTTCTTAAATCCTATACCCGACTTATCATGAGGTTTTTGTCCCTCATAAAGCTTGCTTAAGTCCATCCTAGTGTCACTCTTAAATACACTAGTAGACTTTAAAAACCCATTCTCGACTTCCAACCGTTCTTTATCAATTTTTAATTTTTCAATTATTTTTATATGTTCATTACAATCTTTTATCTTTACCTCAAATTCGTCTACCTTAGATTCAAGCTCAAGTAATTTATTGGTTAATCCACCAATGGTACCATCTCTCGTCATTAAGGCATGATTGTTCTCAATAAGAAGTTTGTTTAACCTAATAATTTCAAGTTTCAATAAGCTCTCATTAGTTGAAGTGCTCAAATCATTTAGCGGATGCTCATCATCATCCGATTCATCATCGGATGCAAGCCCTAGACAAAATTTGACCTCTATTGGTTGTGATTCTAGATATACCTTTGCCTCCCCTTGGGAGGTTTGAGAACACGTCATATCTTCCTTGTCCTTTGAGAGGAATGAAGAGGCTTCTTCCTTCTTCATTTTCATGCTTGTCACGCACTCCTCTTCGCTTGAGAGTTTATCCTTCTTGTTTTCCCCCAACCCGAACTTGCAGAGTAGTTCAATGACCGCCGGATCGGTCACCTTGTTCTTAGAGATGATTGAATCTAATACGGCATGCGCATTTGGCTCCTTGTCCCCCACTCCATCATCTTCCTCATCGACTATTGCCATGAGAGCGAAGGGACTTTGAACTTCATTGTTACCCTCCATCACACACTCATCTCCTTTACCATCGCCTTCATCCCAAGCGTCGGCTTGCATGGCCTTGGGGTTTCTTTTGATTTGACCCCCATCTCTTCTAGGGTTGCCTCTTTGATCTTGCCTATTACCCGCATCTTGTCTCAAGTGAGGGTATATTTTGTAGCACGAGTGAATGGAATGCCCTTCTCTTTCACACATGAGACAAATAATCTTCTTTCCTTCCTCTTCACGCTTTGTGTTAAGTCTCTTTTCATAAGCAAAGAGACCTTGTAGCATTTTGGTTAGAGCGGGATAATCTTTGTTTTGGTCCGTACCAAAGCTTTGGAAAGGTGTGTCATTTGAGGTACGATAGTTTGAGGAGGAGGCATTGTTGTAGGGTTTGTGATTTTGGGCGGCAAATGCGATGGTTTTATGGCCTTGTTCTTCTCCAAGTTGTCGGAGGGTCTCTTCGAAGGTTTTGAGAAAGGCATACACTTCCTCCGATGTGTATGGCACCTCACTAGCATGATGCAAGGCTTGGAGTGAGCTAGCATAGGCCTCCCATCTTGGTCGTCTCATCATGATGTTGATGAGTTTGCTCGCAATCTTATCGGAGTCCAAAGGATTACCTACTTCAATGAAATTATTAGTCAAGAGAGTCATACAAGTGAACATATCCTCAATAGATTCTCTATCCTCTATTTTAAAGTTTTCAAACATTGTTGTTAACCCGGCTCCCCTAGACCGTTTTAACAAAGCATTTCCTTCATATTTACGAAGTAATGCTTGCCACATGTCATGTGCATTTGTGGCTTCATCGAATATTGGAGCAATTGATTCATGCACATGGGCAAGAATGGCATTCACGGCTAGATCATTTTGTCTTTTGCTCACTTGTGATTCACTAGTCAATTTATTAGTTGCAATATTGATTGATGGCACAAACCGAACATTTACGGCATCTAGAATTTCACCAACACTCAAGTAGTTGGTCATACATATCTTCCAATAGGCGAAATTTTTGCAATTTTGCCCTAAGATGGAAGGTTGGGTAGCTTGCAACTTGGTTGCCATTTAAGTTGGATCTTTACTTCTAACTAAAGTTTACTCTAATTAGCAAGTTCAACTTGCTCTGATACCACTTTGAAGACCGTTGTTACCCTTAAAAAGAGTAATTTAAGCAATTCAATATACTTCTAGGGACCAACTTGCAATTTTACCAAATCTATTACAAATTATGAACTAACAATTTCTAAACACAAAAATTGAAAACTTAAATAACAAGAAAGAGTTTAGAGGTTGCAAACAAAGATTCAGCACGGGTGACACCAAGATTTTTAACGGAGTTCGGATATTGACGATCCTACTCTCCGGGACTCCCAACCCCCCGACTTGGCAATAGGGTTGAGCCGATTTACTATCACACGAAAGTCTTTTACAATCTTGAACCTTGCACTCTTACACACAAAGGTTGAGACACAAGGCCAAAGTAAGAATAACCGAATATATGACTTAATGATGAGAATAGAACTTTCAATCTCTCACAATGGTTATACTAACTTTAGATCAAGAGATTGAGTCAAATAAAAATGATTGATTTAGCAAGGAGTGTGAGAGTTCTTTCAATGGGGGCTCAAAGGTTAGGTTTTGATATTGAATAGAATTGATTGACTTGGGAAAGGGGAGGAGTCTCTATTTATACCTCGTCACAATATTCTATTCAATTTTCTGGGTTAAAACGTTATACAATGTTCTGTACCGTTGTACAACGTTTTGGCAAAAATATCTCACATCCAGCTGTAATAAATATGACCGTTTTAATTTGCATTGGAGAAGTACAACGTTATACAACGTTGAGAAACGTTATATAACGATGGATAACGTTGTACAACTTTACTCATCGTTATATAACGTTCTGATCGATTTTTCAAATTACAGGCATATGTCCAGAGCGTTATATAACGTTACTGAACGTTATATAACGTTTCAGATCTTTTCCTTGTTATTTTGCATATTTTTGACTCAATCTCATGATTTAAAATAAACATAAGCACTTATTGTGATACCATACTATTTAAGTAATCTTGATGTCTTGAATCTTAGGATTTCCTTGAACTCCTTTGCTTCTTGTATATTCATTTCCTTGAGTTTAAAGAAGCACCTAAACAAACACATCTCACAAGATAATTGTTAAATTCAAGTGGTTTTGCAAATCGACAAATACGAGACATTGCTAAGTATAACAAGATCGAGCTTGCCAAGCACACAAGAGAAGAGAAACACAAGAGATAAAGTGGTTCGGTCGAGCCTACTCCACCGGGAGGCAACGAACCGACAAATTTCACTATTATACGAAAGATTACAAGAGATTACAAGAGGCTACAAGAGTGTCTCAATTGTTGGAATAAACAATCACTCTACCTCTATCTCTACCCTTCTTCCCTCTCACTCTCTTTTCCTCTCTTTCACTTTCTGTTCTCAGCCGCACAAGAGAGCTACCAAAAAAAAATCACCTCCTAAACCTAGACAACAGAAGCATATAAGTGAGAATGAGAGAAAAGAAACAGGACCAAAAACATGGGCCGATTTGGGCCTAAGCCCAACAATCTCCATCGTAGGCTCAAATCGGCAATTTATTTCCATTGCCAACCGTCATAGCCCAATAGCTATTTGCCGGTCTTCACGTCACCTCACCCCGAGCCTCCTAGTCCAGAGACTCACCGCATCTACCTGAGTTCACGACCCACGGTCTCCCAGGCCCAATGCACCATGCAGTGTCAACTACCACATGTCTCCGCCTACCACCATCGGTATCAAGGCGTCCAGTCAGATCCAGACGGTCAAGCCCACCGTCTCCAGCTCGCCTATGTCCAGGCTGCTGTGTAATGGCATGTCCTGCCATGTGACGTGCCCTCAACACTGCAGCAACTCCACCACAACGTGCCACATCGTCACCTCCTACAGCTCCATAAGCCGTAGTGCCGGCTGATACGATAGTGGGCGCAGACTCCACCGTACCAACCATCTCAAAGAGACCACCGCGCCTAGTACCCCGAATGATAACCACATCACCTCGAAGTACCTCCATAGACCCGCCGCGAATCCGTAACTCATACCCGCGTGAGTCCAACTCACTGAGTGACACAAGACCCCTCCGTACACCCGGCACATACGGAACATCGGTAACCATACGGATCAAGCCATCCCACATCCGGAACCTGACCGCACCAACTCCGACAACTGGCAAAACCGATCCATCAGCCAGAGTCACGGTCCCACCAGAAACCTCACGAAAAGAATCAAACCACTCTCTCCGTGGACAAACATAGAATGTGCTGCCAGAGTCTAACACCCAGCTACTCAAGGCGCCACTGCTACCGCACCCTGTCCCACCAACAATAGTCTCATACATGCCCTCCTCACCCATACACATAAAAATATCATCCTCATGACCAACCACAACTGCTGCGTGGCCGGCTCCAGGTGTAGGTGGACGGTCTAGATGTCGTCCCTCAGGACAGTTGCGTCGGAAGTGACCGAGCTTGCTGCACTTATGGCATGTACCGCGGCCCGACTTTTTTCCATCGCCGCCCATCTGATGCAGTCACAAGCGCACTAGAGGATTCTGACACATCCTCCTCACGCTGCCTCAAGAACTTGGAATCCAAAAGTACGACAGTCACCTCCGCCATGGTTAGGTCGCTCTTCTTCCCTAGCAAAGGCATCGTAATAGAATCATACGACTTTGGTAGGGATGCCATGAACAGACAAGCTTGATCTTCCTCCTCGATCTTTCCACCCGCATTAAACACATCTCGCACCAAAGTGTTAAACACACCAAGGTGAACCCTCAAATTCGTACCCTCCTCCATCCTAAGTCGGTACAACCGCTTTTTCAAAGCAGTTCGACTTGCCAAGGACTTGGACATATACATATCCTCCAGTTTCTTCCACAGCATATTCGGAGAAGTTTCGGCCATGAACGGGGCTTTGACTTCATTCGACAAGCAAAATCGAATTGTACTAAGGGCTTTACCACACACCGTTTTCCACTTATCATCATCCATTTCTGTTGGTTTGGTATCACTCAAGCCATCATCAAGACCCTGAAGCACAAGGGCATCTCGAACCGAGCCTTACCACAATGCAAAGTTTTGTTTCCCATCAAAATTCTCAATCTCAAATATGGATGCTACACTAGGATTTGCCATTGCCATATTCTTGCCCAAGTTGAAACCGTACCAAAAAACCCGTGCTCTGATACCACAGGTTTGGCATTATAATGCCAAGGTGATCAAATTGCCAAATTTTATTAAGTACTGGACTTATATGGTTTAGCGTTATAACGCTAGATCAAATTTCAAACGTCACAAAATTTTGTCATGACTTGGGTTGGCGTTATAACACTATGTTTTTCACATAGCATGGCGTTATAACGCAAAGTCAAATCTGCACATAAATACAAATCCAACGTCACAAAATTTTGTCTTCACTCATGATAACGTTATAACGCTATGTTTTCTATAGAACATGACGTTATAACGCTATGTTCCGAAAACCTAACTTTTTGCAGAAATCAGAACCTATAAAAGGGGACCATCTTCTTCTTTGCACATGATCAGAAACCAAAGCTTTAAATCTCTAAAACCAGCAACCATTAAAGCACTCTAGAGCTTGTTCCAATTTGCTAAATTCATTACTAAGCCTCTCATTTTTCTTTAGCTAAATCATTCTATTGATTGTTGAGAGTTAGCTTGTGCAATTAGATTGGTATATTCAGGGGCGGATCCAGGATTTTCGTCAGGGGAGGGCAAGATTCATAATTTTTTTCCAGGAGAGGGCAAAATAACACAGATTTTCAAAAATACATGGTTATTTCGCAAAAAAATTCTACAAATCGCACAAATACACTAAACAATTTTGTAAAATTTTTTTCCGGGGGGGCCAAGCGCCCCCCTGGTTGTACATGAGTCCGCCCCTGGGTATATTATTATAATAAATCGTTTAAATAAAAAATAAAAAAGCAACACGAAAAAAATTTCAAGACCTGAGAACACTTCTTTTTAATATTGCAATAATAAAATTATAATAAATCGTTTAAATAAAAAAATAAAAAAGCAACAAAGAAAAAATTTGAAAAAATATAATCTACAGTGATTTTACTGTAGTGCGAACAGTGAAAAATACTGTTCATTTCACTATGAAAATGAACAATGACGTAATGTTGCGCTATGAGTAGATTAGATATCTCAAGAAAAATTAACAAAATTTTCTGCTGATATAATCGCACTGAAATTGCATAACGTCGTTAGGGCTAAACTTACATAAAAAATATTGATGTTACATACAATATACAAGTATCTACTTCAACTTTAAGTAGTTTATCAAATTAAAAAATGTGAAGATATATATGACAAGAACATAAAATAGAGATTAATGACAATATTTATATAAATTATATTATCAAGATATGCACTTGTTGCATGTTTATATGGAATATATAAGAATGAACAAGAAGCCAAGTTTATTTCCCGTGTTTTTATGAAAGCATTAATCCATAATTTTATAGTTTCTGACTTAAGGAAAACTGAGCATCAATGATTTAATTCTCAAGCTTAAAAATATGGATATATATTTAAAAAAATACTATTGTTATTTCTTTTTTTTTTAAATCATGATAGGCACAAAAATTATTCCTGGCTTCCTGCTATCAGTGGAGTGGACTAGCAGGTGACAATCATTGGAAAATTTTCATAAAGGGTCTAGCAGCAAAGAATTTCAACAGATAGGGCCGGAGGCACCCTAAAAATTGCACAGAGGGCCGAGGGCGCGACTATTAATCGCGCCCTCGATCCTCTGTGCAATTTTTAGGGTGCCTCCGGCCCTATCTGTTGAAATTCTTCGCTGCTATGACCTTTATGAAAATTTTCCTTTCTTGCCAAGAAAAATCATTACCAATTCAGATATTACGAATTATTTTACTAGTGACGAGGCGAATTTCTAATGGCTTGATCTTGGTCGAGAACAGCAAAATACACGTAATCACGAGTCTTATACCCAACCAAAACACGCCACATCACCACATTATGAGTACGTTACGTAAATACTGCGCGTGGTAGAAGACCAGATCGAAAGAACTAAAACCGCCACAGGAGCTGACCCATACGAACATCTCTCTCTCTCTCTCTCTCTCTCTCTCTCTCCCTTCCTTCCTCTCGGCTTTCCCGTACCCCTCTCTCGCGTCAAAATCAGATAAACTGATCGAGGATCTGAACAGGTAGATCTGTTTAACGCTCTCATTTTTCAATTCCGCTTTTGAGTTTTTACATAAATTTTCATAACCTTTTCTCTTCTTCCGTGAAATTTTAGAAAAAAGGAAGAGAAGCGTATTCTGATCTTCTCCGTTGGGTCTCGCCATGGCGGATCAATTCGCCTATTCCGATGCTGGGGTACGTCTCTCTAACTTAGGGATTTCTAATGCTTGCGATATTCGTTTCTAAACTTGATAAATTCTGCAATTTGAGGTAGATCGGATTTGTTATTGCATCTGTAGTGCATGTAACTGGAAAAGATCGATCCTTTAAGTCGACATAAGTTTGCGTAGATCTCCAATGAATTTTAGTAATTAGGTCACTATTCAATGAATTGAAGGGCTTCAGAGCTCAATCAAGTATAGCGTAAATTAACAAATTCAGAATTGATGTCATACTGTGGTATAGAAACTGAGTTTGTCAAAACCATATTCCTTCCTAAGCAGCAATATAACAAGCAATGTCAGTTTTCTCTGTAATGGTAGCAGAATTACAGACTGATCCTTACTGATGCGTATTTGCAACAATTATGGAGAAATTTCTGCTTCATCAATGACTACAGCTGCCCTATTTAAGGATTACAAATTAATTGAAGTTTTAAACTGTGCATTTAATTCTGATGTTGCCTGCCTACACTATTTGTTACAACATACAACATGAATTTTGTCTAGGCAATAAAATCCTGATAATATTGTCATTATAATATTATTAGGGTGTTACTTTCTTGTAATTTAAATAGATATCCTTCATATACTTAAGCACACTGCTGCTTTAAAGAAGTTAAGCAAGCACATTTAAGTGTTTTCCATCTGTTAGTAACAGAGATTTGTAGAGGACTTGCTTGCCATGATAGGTTGTAGTAATTTTGAAAAAAAGGAAGTGTGTTCTGGACAACTTGTTACATTCCTAATTTATGTTTTATCTTTTGACTTGCCTATGCATAGGTTAGCTAGTACATATTCATTTCATTTTTTTCCTCTGAAACAATACTTCAGATCAATGTTTTCTTCAAAGCCAGTCGCGCGAGTGCTTATACAAAATTATCAGTAGCTAAATTGTTTCATAATTTTCACTAGCTGAGCATGAGTGTCGATCTTTTTTTTTTCTAATATATAAAACTGACTAATTGCAACTTCCAAGTATTGTTAACTTAGCAATCGCTAATGATGTAGTATTTTTACTAAATTATGGCCTAATCATATCCTTACTAAATTATTAGATTTATTTTCACTCCTTTGGATCCTAATTATTTCATGTGTCAACAATTGAAGGGCAATGTCATTATTGAGGAGGCAAAGAAGGGCCTAAACCCTGCCATGGTGGTGTTGCTCATAGTCAGTACAGTTCTCATTCTCTTTCTTGCGGGAAACTATGCGCTTTACAGTTACGCACGAAGGACACTTCCACCAAAAAAGAAGAAGCCTGTTTCCAAGAAGAAGTTGAAGAGGGAAAAGCTCAAGCAAGGTGTGGCCCCACCCGGAGAGTAAAATAGCAAGAATAAGAGAAGAAACCCTTTTTGGTGCAAATTTAAAATTTTTAGGGGTTGTTGGTATTGGGATTTTCCATTGAGATAACAGAAGAGCTTTGTTTTGAGGTAGACTCTTAGTTGCAATATATTTTTTCTTTGTTTCACCAAAACTGTTCTCAGCTGTGTTCTCAGCTTGTGTCTGTAATTTAGTTTGTGAACTAGTTAATCTTTGTGAACATTTTTTTTCTTTTTGAAAAGAGAAACCTAATAACTTTGTTTCCTTTTGGTTGTCCTTTTCAATTATTTTAGTATGAAAACTTTGGAGGAATATGAATTTTACAGTGTATAACTTGATTTTTTTTCTTAAACTAGCAGCTTATAAGGTAGCTTACTTTTATTAGCAAAAGCATTTTACATGCGACAAAATCAGTTACAAACAAACAAGAAACCAAAAGGAAGTTCCTGAAGTTAATGTAGTAATGCCATTACCAGCTGATCAGGTCTGGTACCACTTTTGGTACCAGTAGCAGTAATTTCAATTTAAAAACCACAAAACTCTTTTGACTTGAACGCACGTACCAGTCTTCAAAATAGTATGGTACTTTTTCTTTTTTGGACAGTTTTACTGAGTGAGTGAGTACTTAGCAGTGCTGTAACAAGTACTGTGCGGACAGATAAAAAACGTTGTAACAACGTTGAGAATCAGAGAACGAATAACTATTGTAATTTCAGAGAATACGAATTCGCAATCTAGCACGACTGTGGGACCCTTAGAAGCGGTGGTCTTGTACATCTCTTGACCATTAGCACGGCCTGTTCTACAATCTGCTTTAATAGGATCGAAGATTCTTTCTTATTGGGTCGACTGTTTTCAAAACAAATCTTGTTATTATCGTGTCTTTCAGATTCTCAGCATGGGTTAATGTATCTTATGTTCCCATCTGAACTGAAAAGTCTTTCACATTTCCCACTTTTTCGTTTAATCTAGAAAATATTATTCAAACAATATAACAACAACAACAACAATAATAACAACAACTAAGTTTTTTTGTTCCAAACAAGTTAAGATAAGACTAGAGAATTTCATTTTCATAAAATTGAATGAGTTTTTACGTTGGTTCGCTAATTCTATCACAACTCTCCTCTTTTTTCGGGTTTGGGATCTGTTATCAGAGTTAAAATCTTATTCAAACAATCTTAAAATTAAAATGAATTTTTAGATCTAAAACACAAATCTTAGTGCATACAAAAAAGATCAGACGATCAAGGACATATATAGCGCAAGTGCCGCGCTACACTTGAATTGGATTTGAATTGGTGGATATCAATGTCAACATCCTTTTGATTTTTTTGGCAATATCTTTATTCACTAACATTTGATGAATTTGACCCTGATGCTGTATTAATGGGATTGAATCCAGGGAACAAAATCAGTTGCTCGTCAAATTTCTATTCGTTTATGCTTGTTTTGATTTAAACCGTTCAAAATTCATCTAAGAGTTCTAAAACATTAAAGCATCTACCTTCTTCATCAAACCATAGCAGTCGGTTTAAAATATAGATGGTGAATAGCAGATTTTCCACAAACTATCGGAGTATCCAGTGCATCCAACTTCACTAATCACATGCATTCTACTTTATAATAATATATAATAGAATGATTGTAGAACTTGCCATATCATAGTAATGTTATGTACACAATTTAATGTGTTAGTCAAACGTGTATTACAAAATTCACGTTAGAATTCTCAAAGTGTTCGTCATATGATTATTGTTGAACGTCTCGAGTTTATTTCTTTTTTATTTTACTATTTTCTTTGGTGTGACTAAAGTGCGTACTGCGTAGCATTCAACCGATTCATTGAAATCAAATATGTAATCTTACAGTCTACCACCAACATAATTGATGATAACAAATAAAGACAGAAAAATTATTCTGGCAATGTGCAATTCGATACCATTATTTCGATCTACGATTATTTTATGCATGTTATGAGTTTGTTATGCATATTATTTCAGTTGATTATATGTTATTTTGTTTGATTTTTTGATATGCATGTTAAACGCTTTGTTATGCATACTAATTACTTAATATACATAATGAATTTAAGTATAATAATTTTTTTTTACAAAATAATAACATGAAATCGAACTGAAAACTGAAATAATATGTATAACAAATTTCTTAACAAATCTCCGACATCTATTATATTAAATGTCTCTTAACGGTTGAAATTTTTGTGCTCGCGAAAATTTGAATCCATAATTTTTTGAAAATCATTCTAAATAGCTAATCACAACTACCATGCAATTTGCTAAAAATAAAGATAATTAAATGAGATTGTAAATATTAAATGAGAGATTAGCAATTGTGATCCGCGCGAAATTAATTGTGTCCAATCTACTCTCCTCTCCTCATGCCTTAGCGTTATAACGTCAGAGATAGCGTTATAACGTTAAGTCTTTGGAATTTCTGATTTGAATATTTTGCTACTAATCAAACTTACATTTTTTATCAAACAAACTTTATATTGATAAACTTAAATGATATTTAAGATATATTCTTGATGTTTTGAACACTAATTCTTTCTCAATATATTTTTAAAACCATTTTAAAGTTTCTGTGTTCTAGCGTTATAACGTCAGAGTTGGCATTATAACGCTAAGACCGAAAGACTTCAGTACTTAGCCAATTTTGTGATTTCTTGGACTCTAGTGTTATAAGGCCAGAGATGGAGTTATAACGGCCTTTGTTGTTTGGTTTAGAATGTTACTAATCAAATCTAATTTTTTCATTAGCTAAAGTACATAAGATTAAATCTAAGCCTTATCTAAGATGTAATCTTGAAGATTTGAGCTTCAATTCTTTCTTGGTTTAATCTACGATCATTTTGAACTTTTATCAATACCCTACAATATTTCTTCACCAAAAACACGAGAATTGATGAGATTTAAAATTATTTTGCAAATCAACAAACTTGAGAAATTGTTT
>CAXKVX010004657.1:0-22681 GCA_964058865.1 Eleocharis quinqueflora
AAAGTGAAGTACTCAGATAATTTCACACATCTCACAGTAGGTTAAGATGCTTTGTGATGTTTTATTTAATGGTTACCACCCATAAATGAAGTACTCTCATCAGAATCACTCATAAATTAAGTACTCGTACAATTAGCACTTAGAGTAGTACTCGATGCTTCTTTGATGTGCTTTAGTGAATTGTTACAAAACTTAAATGAAGTACTCGGAGAATAAACTCTTCTCGTAGTAAGATATGATGCTTTGTGAAATTTTCTTGAAAAGTTACCACTAATAAATGAGGTACTGTGATGTGAAACACTTCTAATTAGGTTATGAAGCTTTGTATGTTTTCTTTAATGGTTACCACCCATGAATGATGTACTCAGATAAAAAACACTTATAGCAGCAGGGTACGATGCTTTGTGGTATTTTCTTTAATGGTTCCCACCATTAAATGAAGTACTCTGATCAAATTCACTCATAAATTAAGTACTCGGACATGAAACACTTAGAGTGGTATCTATGCTTCTTTGTTGTCTTTTAATGAATGGTTACAACACTTAAATTAAGTACTCGGAGAAGAAACTCTTCTCGTGGTAATATATGATGTGTTTTGGAGTTTTCTTGAAAGGTTACCACTCATAAATGAAGTACTCTGGTCAGAAACACTTCTTAGTAGGATATAATGCTTTGTGATGTTGCTTTAATGGTTACCACCAAAAAGTGAAGTACTCAGATAATTTCACACATCTCACAGTAGGGTAAGATGCTTTGTGATGTTTTATTTAAAGGTTACCACCCATAAATGAAGTACTCTCATCAGAATCACTCATAAATTAAGTACTCGTACAATTAACACTTAGAGTAGTACTCGATGCTTCTTTGATGTGTTTTAGTGAATGGTTACAACACTTAAATGAAGTACTCGGAGAATAAACTCTTCCCGTAGTAAGATATGATGCTTTGTGAAGTTTTCTTGAAAGGTTACCACTCATAAATGAAGTACTATGATGTGAAACACATCTTAGTAGGATATGAAGCTTTGTAATGTTTTCTTTAATGGTTAACACCCATGAATGATGTACTCAGATAAGAAACACTTCTAGCAGTAGGGTACGATGATTTGTGGTGTTTTCTTTAATGGTTACCACCCATAAATGAGTATTCTCATCAAAATCACTCATAAATTAAGTACTCGGACTTGAAACACTTAGAGTGGTATCTATGCTTCTTTGTTGTCTTTTAATGTATGGTTACAACACTTAAATGAATTAATCAGAGAAGAAACTCTTCTCATGGTAATATATGATGTGTTCTGGAGTTTTCTTCAAAGGTGACCACTCAAAAATGAAGTACTTTGGTCAGAAACACTTCTTAGTATGATATAATGCTTTGTGATTTTTCTATAATGGTTACCACCCGTAAGTGAAGTACTCAAATAAGAAACACTTCTCACTATAGGGTAATGATGTTTTATTTAATGGTTACAACCCATAGATGAAATACTCTCTTCAGAATCACTCATAAATTAAGTACTCGTACAATGAGCACTTAGAGTAGTACTCGCTGCTTCTTTGATGTGTATTAGTGAATGGTTACAACACTTAAATTAAGTACTCGGAGAATAAACTCTTCTCGTGGTAATATATGATGCATTGTGAAGTTTTCTTGAAAGGTTACCACTCATAAATGAAGTACTACGATGAGAATCACTCCTTAATAGGATATGAAGCTTTGTGTTGTTTTCTTTAATGGTTACCACCCATGAATGATTTACTCAGAAAAAAAACACTTCTAGCAGTAGGGTACAATGCTTTGTGGTGTTTTTCTTCAATGGTTACCACTATAAATGAAGTACTCTGATCAAAATTACTTATAAATTAAGTACTCGGACATGAAACACTTAGAGTGGTATCTATACTTCTTCGTTGTCTTTTAATGGATGGTTACAACACTTAAATGAAGTAATTGGAGAAGAAACTCTTCTCGTGGTAATATATAATGTGTTTTGGAGTTTTCTTGAAAGGTTACCACTCATAAATGAAGTACTATGATGAGAATCACTCCTTAATAGGATATGAAGCTTTGTGTTGTTTTCTTTAATGGTTACCACCCATGAATGATTTACTCAGATAAGAAACACTTCTTGCAGTAGGGTACGATACTTTGTGGTGTTTTCTATAATGGTTGCCACCCATAAATGAAGTACTCTGATCAAAATCACTCATAAATTAAGTACTCGGACATGAAACACATAGAGTGGTATCTATGCTTCTTTGTTATCTTTTAATGAATGATTATAACATTTAAATGAAGTACTCGGAGAAGAAACTCTTCTCGTGCTAATATATGATGTGTTTTGGAGTTTTCTTGAAAGGTTACCTCTCATAAATGAAGTACTCTTGTCAGAAACACTTCTTAGTAGGATATAATGCTTTGTGATGTTGCTTTTATGGTTACCACCAAAAAGTGAAGTACTCAGATAATTTCACACATCTCACAGTAGGGTAAGATGCTTTGTGATGTTTTATTTAATGGTTACCACCCATAAATGAAGTACTCTAATCAGAATCACTCATAAATTAAGTACTCGTACAATGAGCACTTAGAGTAGTACTGGATGCTTCTTTGATGTGTTTTAGTGAATGGTTACAAAACTTAAATGAAGTACTCGGAGAATAAACTCTTCTCGTAGTAAGATATGATGCTTTGTGAAATTCTCTTGAAAGGTTACCACTCATAAATGAGGTACTATGATGTGAAACACTTCTTTGTAGGATATGAAGCTTTGTAATGTTTTCTTTAATGGTTACCAGCCATGAATGATGTACTCAGATAAGAAACACTTATAGCAGCAGGGTACGATGCTTTGTGGTGCTTTCTTTAATGGTTACCACCAATAAATGAAGTACTCTAATCAAAATCACTCAAAAATTAAGTACTCGAACATGAAACACTTATAGTGGTATCTATGCTTCTTTGTTGTCTTTTAATGAATGGTTAACACTGAAATGAAGTTCTCGGAGAAGAAACTCTTCTCGTGGTAATATATGATGTGTTTTGGAGTTTTCTTGAATGGTTATCACTCATAAATGAAGTACACTGATAAGAAACACATCCAAGTACTTAATTTATGAGTGATTTTGATGAGAGTACTCCTTTATGGGTGGTAACCATTAAAGAAAACACCACAAAGCATCGTACCATATTGTTAGAAGTATTTCTTATCTGAGTACATCATTCATGGGTGGTAACAATTAAAGAAAACACCACAAAGCTTCATATCCTATTAAGGAGTGTTTCTCATCATAGTAATTCATTTATTAGTGGTAACCTTACAAAAAAACATCACAAAGCATCATATCTTACTACAAAAAGAGCTTATTCTCGGAGTACTTCATTAAAGTGTAGTAATCATTCATTAAAACACAACGAAGAAGCACAAAGTACCACTCAATGAGCTTCATATTCGAGTACTTAGTTTATGAGTGATTCTGATCAGAGTACTTCATTTATGGGTGGTAACCAATAAAGAAAAAAACACAAAGCATCGTACCATACTGCTAGAAGTGTTTCTTATTTGAGTACATCATTCATGGGTGGTAACCATTAAAGAAAACATCACATAGCTTCATATCGTACTAAGAAGTGTTTCTCATCATAATACTTCATTTATGAGTGATAACCATTCAAGAAAACTACACAAAGCATCATATCTTACCACGAGAAGAGTTTATTCTCCGAGTACTTCGTTTAAGTGTTGTAACCATTCACTAAAACACATCAAAGAAGCTCCGAATACTAATCTAAGTGATCATTGTACGAGTACTTAATTTATAAGTGATTCTGATGAGAGTACTTCAATTTTGGGTGGTAACCATTAAATAAAACATCACAAAGCATCTTACCCTACTGTGAGATGTGTTTCTTATCTGAGTACTTCACTTATCGGTGGTAACCATTAAAGCAACATCACAAAGCATCATATCCTACTAAGAAGTGTTTCTGATAAGAGTACTTCATTTATGAGTGTTAACCTTTCAAGAAAACTCCAAAACACATCATATATTAGCACGAGAAGAGTTTCTTCTCCGAATACTTCATTTAAGTGTTGTAACCATCCATTAAAAGATAACGAAGAAGCATAGATACCACTCTATGTTTCATGTCAGAGTACTTCATTTATGGGTGGTAACCATTAAAGAAAACACCACAAAGCATTTATCCTACTGCTATAAGTGTTTCTTATCTAAGTACATCATTCATGGGCGGTAACCATTAAAGAAAAACCACAAAGCTTCATATCATATTAAGGAGTGTTTCTCATCATAGTACTTCATTTATGAGTGGTAACCTTTCAAGAAAACTTCACAAAGCATCATATATTACCACGAGAAGAGTTTATTCTCCGAGTACTTTTTTAAGTGTTGTAACCATTCACTAAAACACATCAAAGAAGCAGCGAGTACTACTCTAAGTGCTCATTGTACGAGTACTTAATTTATGAGTGATTCTGATGATAGTACTTCATTTATGGGTGGTAACCATTAAATAAAACAACACAAATAATCTTACCCTATAGTGAGATGTGTTTCTTATTTTAGTACTTCACTTACGGGTGGTAACCATTATAGAAACATCACAAATCATTATATCCTACTAAGAAGTGTTTCTGACCAGAGTACTTCATTTATGAGTGGTAACCTTTTAAGAAAACTCCAAAACACATCATATATTACCACGAGAAGAGTTTCTTCTCCGAGTACTTCATTTAAGTGTTGTAACCTTTAATTCAAAAGACAACAAAGAAGCATAGATACAACTCTAAGTGTTTCATATCCGAGTATTTAATTTATGAGTGATTTTGATCAGAGTACTTCATTTATGGGTGGTAACCATTAAAGAAAACACCACAAAGCATCGTACCCTACTGCTAGAAGTGTTTCTTATCTGAGTACATCATTCATGGATGGTAACCATTAAAGAAAACATTACAAAGCTTCATATCCTACTAAGAAGTATTTCACATCATAGTACTTCATTTATGAGTGTTAACCTTTCAAGAAAATTTCACAAAGCATCATAACTTACCACGAGAAGAGTTTATTCTCCGAGTACTTCATTTAAGTGTTGTAACCAGTCACTAAAACACATCAAAGAAGCATCGAGTACTACTCTAAGTGCTCATTGTACAAGTACTAAATTTATGAGTGATTCTTAGAGTAATTTATTTATGGGTGGTAACCATTAAATAATACATCACAAAGCATCTTACACTATAGTGAGAAGTGTTTCCTATTTGAGTACTTCACTTACGGGTGGTAACCATTATAGAAACATCACAAATCATTATATCCTACTAAGAAGTGTTTCTGACCAGAGTACTTCATTTATGAGTGGTAACCATTCAAGAAAATTCCAAAACACATCATATATTACGACGAGAAGAGTTTCTTCTCCGATTACTTAATTTAAGTGTTGTAACCATCCATTAAAAGACAACGAAGAAGTATAGGTACCACTCTAAGTGTTTCATGTCCGAGTACTTAATTTATGAGTGATTTTGATCAGAGTACTTCATTTATTGGTGGTACTCTGTGCTTCTTCGTTGTGTTTTAATGAATCGCTACAACACTTAAATGATGTAATCGGAGAAGAATCTCTTCTCGTCGTAAGATATGATGCTTTGCAGAGTTTTCTTGAAGGTTACTACTCATAATTAAAGTACTCTGATCAGTAATACTTCTCTATTAGGATATGATGCTTTGCGGTGTTTTCATTAATAGTTACCACCCATAAATTAAATACTCAGATAAGAAACACTTCTCGCAGAAGGATATGATGCTTTGTGAAAAAATTTCTTTAATGGTTACCACCAATAAATGAAGTGCTCTGATCAGAATCACTCATAAACTAAGTACTCGGACATGAAGCACTTTGAGTGGTACTTTGTGCTTCTTCACTTTAATGAAGTACTCAGAGAAGAAGCTCTTCTCGTAGTAAGATATGATACTTTGTGGAGATTTCTTAAAAGGTTAACACTCATAAATGAAGTACTCTAATCAGAAACACTTCTTAGTAGGATAAGATGCATTGTGGTGTTTTCCTTAATGGTTAACACTCATAAATGAAGTACTCTCATCAGAACACTTATTTGTTGTGTTTTAGTGAATGGTTACAACACTTTAATGAAGTACTCATAGAAGAAGCTCTTCTCGTAGTAAGGTTTAATGCTCTGTGGAGTTTTTTTGAATGGCTAACACTCATAAATGAAGTACTTTGATCTGATATTTTCTATAATGGTTGCCACCCATAAATGAAGTACTCAGACAAGAAACACTTCTCGCATTAGGATAAGATGTTTTCTGATATTTTTTTAATGGTTACCACCAAAAAAAGAAGTTCTCTGACATGAAGCACTTCGAGTGGTACTCTATGCTTCTTCGTTGTGTTTTAGTGAACGAATACAACACTTATATGATGTACTCGGAGAAGAAACTCATCTCGAGTTTTCTTGAAGGTTATTACTCATAATTAAAGTATTCTGATAAAAAATAGTTCTCTATTAGTATATGATGCTTTGCGGTGTTTTCATTAATGGTTACCACCCATAAATAAAATACTCAGATTAGAAACACTTCTCGCAGAAGGATAAGATGTTTTGTGAGGTTTTATTTAATGATTACCACCAATAAATGAAATACTCTGATCAGAATCACTCATAAACTAAGTACTCGGACATTAAGCCCTTTGAGTGGTACTTTGTGCTTCCTTGTTGTGTTTTGATAAATGGTTACAACACTTTAATGAAGTACTCATAGAAGAAGCTCTTCTCGTAGTAAGGTTTGATGCTTTGTGGAGTTTTCTTGAAAGGTTAACACTCATAAATGAAGTACTCCGATCAGAAACACTTCTTAGTATGATATGATGCATTGTGGTGTTTTTTTATGGTTACCACTCATAAATTAAGTACTCAGACAAGAAACACTTCTTCGAATAGGATAAGATGTTTTGTGATGTTTTCATTAATGGTTACCACGCATAAATGATGTACTCTGATCAGAATCACTTCTTAGTATGATATGATGTTTTATGGTATTTTCTTTAATGATTACCACTCATAATTGAAGTACTCTGATCAGAATCACTCATAAATTAAGTACTGAGACATGAAGAACTTAGAGTGATACTCTTTGCTTCTTCGATGTGTTTTAGTGAATGGTTATAACTCTTAAATGAAGTACTGTGAGAAGAAACTCTTCTCGTAGTAAGATATCATGCTTTGTAGATTTTCTTGAAGCGTTACCACTCATAATTGAAGTACTCTCATCAGAAACACTTTTCATAGTAGGATATGATACTTTGCGATATTTTCTTTCATGGTTACTATCCATAAATGAAGTACTCAGATAAGAAACACTTCTCGCAGTAGGATAAGATGCTTTGTGATGTTTTCTTTAATGGTTACCACCAATAAATGAAGTGCTCTGATCAGAATGACTCATAAACTAAGTACTCAAACATGAAGCACTTAGAGTGGTACTCTGTGCTTCTTCGTTGTGTTTTAATGAATGATTTCAACACTTTAATGAAGTACTCGGAGAAGAAGCTCTTCCCGTAGTAAGATATGATGTTTTGTGAAGTTTTATTGAAAGGTTAACACTCATAAATGAAGTACTTTGATCAGAAACACTTCATATTAGGATATGATGCTTTGTGGTGTTTTCTATAATGGTTACCACCCATAAATAAAGTACCCAGATCAGAATCTCTCATAAATTAAGTACTCGGACATGAAGAACTTAGGGCGGTACTCTATGCTTCTTTGTTGTATTTTATTGAATGTTTACCACACTTAAATGTAGTACTCGGTTAAAAAACTCTTCTCGTAGTAATATATGATGTTTTTTAGATTTTCTTGAATGGTTACCACACATAATTGAAGTACTCTGATCAGAAACACTTCTCATAGTAGGATATGATGTTTTGCGGGGTTTTTTAATGGTTACCACCCATAAATAAAGTAATCAGACAAGAAACACTTCTCGCAAGATGGGTAGATGCTTTGTTATGTTTTTTCTTTAATTGTTACCTAAATGAAGTACTCTGATCAGAAAACACTTCTTAGTAAGATACGATGTTTTGTGGTATTTTCTATAATGGTTACCACCCATAAATGAAGTACTCAGACAAGAAACACTTCTCCATTAGGATAAGATGCTTTCTGATATTTTCTTTAATGGTTACCACCAAAAAAATGAAGTTCTCTGATCAAAATCACTCATAAACTAAGTACTCGGACATGAAGCACTTAGAGTGGTACTTTGTGCTTCTTCGTTGTGTTTTAATGAATCGCTACAACACTTAAATGATGTAATCGGAGAAGAAACTCTTCTCGTCGTAAGATATGATGCTTTGTAGAGTTTTCTTGAAGGTTACTACTCATAATTAAAGTATTCTGATCAGAAATATTTCTCTATTAGGATATTATGCTTTGCGGTGTTTTCATTAATGGTTACCATCCATAAATGAAGTAATCAGAAAAGAAACACTTCTTGCAGTAGGATAAGATGATTTGTGATGATTTGTGGAGTTTTCTTGAAAGGTTACCACTCATAAATGAAGTACTCTCATCAGAAACACTTCTTAGAACGATATGATGTTTTGTGATATTTTTTATAATGCTTACCACCCATAAATGAAGTACTCGGACAAAAAACACTTCTGGCAGTAGGATAAGATGCTTTGTAATATTTTCTTTAATGGTTACCACTAATAAATGAAGTGCTCTGATCAGAATCACTCATAAACTAAGTACTCGGAAATGAAGCACTTTGAGTGGTATTTTGTGCTTCTTGGTTGTGTTTTAATGAATGGTTACAACACTTTAATGAAGTACTCATAAAGAAGCTCTTTTTGTAGTAAGATATGATGCTTTGTGGAGAATTCTTGAAAGATTAACACTCATAAATGAAGTACTCTAATCAGAAACACTTCTTAGTATAATAAGATGCATTGTGGTGTTTTCCTTAATGGTAACCACTCATAAATGAAGAATACTCATCAGAAACACTTCTCGCCGCATTAGCATATGATGCTTTCTGATGTTTTCTTTAATGGTTACCTCCCATAAATGAAGTACTCTGATCAGAATCACTCATAAATTAAGTACTCGGACATGAAAAATTTAGAGTGGTACTCTGTGCTTCTTTGTTGTATTTTAGTGAATGGTTACAACACTTAAATAAAGTACTTGGAGAAGAAACTCTTCTCATAATAAGATATGATGCTTTGTAGAGTTTTCTTGAAAGGTTACCATTCATAAATTAAGTACTGTGATAAGAAACACTTCTTAGTAGGATATAATGCATTGTGGTGTTTTCTTTAATGGTTACCACTCATAAATGAAGTACTCGGACAAGAAACACTTTTCGTAGTAGAATAAGATCCTTTGTGATGTTTTCTTTAATGGTTACCACTAATAAATGAAGTGCTCTGATCAGAATCAATCATAAACTATGTACTCGGACATGAAGCACTTTTAGTGGTACTCTGCGCTTCTTCGTTGTGTTTTAATGAATGGTTACAACACTTTAATTAAGTACTCAGAGATGAGACTCTTCTCGTAGTAAGATATGATGCTTTGTGGAGTTTTATTGTAAGGTTACCACTCATAAATGAAGTACTCTAATCAGAAACACTTCTTAATACGATATGATGTTTTGTGGTGTTTTATCTAATGGTTACCATCCATAAATGAAGTACTCACACAAGAAACACTTGTCGCAGTAGGGTAAGATACTTTGTGATATTTTCTTTAATGGTTACCACCCATAAATGAAATACTTTAATTATAATCACTCATAAATTAAGTACTCGGACATGAAGAACTTTGAGTGGTACTATGTGCTTCTTTGTTGTGTTTTAGTGAATGGTTACAACACTTAAATGAAGTATTCGGAGAAGAAACTCTTCTCGTAGTAAGATATGATACTTTGTAGAGTTTTCTTGAATGGTTACCACTCATAATTGAAGTACTCTATTTAGAAACACTTATAATAGTAGGATATGATGCTTTGCGGTGTTTTCTTTAATGGTTACCACTCATAAATGGAGTACTCAGATAATAAACACTTCTCGCAGTAGGATAAGATGCTTTGTGTTGTTTTCTTTAATGGTTACCACTAATAAATGAAGTGCTCTGATCAGATTCACCATAAACTAAGTACTCAGATATGAAGCACTTAGAGTGGTACTCTGTGCTTCTTCGTTGTGTTTTAATGAATCGCTACAACACTTAAGTGAAGTACTCGAAGAAGAAAGTCATCTCGTAGTAAGATATGATGCTTTGTAGAGTTTTCTTGAAAGGTTACCACTCATAATTGAAGTACTCTTATGAGAAACACTTCTTAGTACGATATGATGCATTGTGGTGTTTTCTTTAATGGTTATCACCCATAAATGAAGTACTCAGACAAGAAACACTTGTCGCAATAGGGTAAGATGCTTTGTAATGTTTTCTTTAATCGTTACCACCCATAAATGAAATACTATGATTGGAATCACGCATAAATTAAGTACTCAGACATTAAGAACTTGGAGTGGTACTCTGTGCTTCTTCGTTGTGTTTTAGTGAACGGTTACAACACTTAAATTAAGTACTCGGAGAAGAAACTCATCTCGTAGTAAGATATGATGCTTTTTAGAATTTTCGTGAAAGGTTACTACTCATAATTGAAGTACTCTGATCAGAAATACTTCACATAGTAGGATATGATGCTTTGCGGTGTTTTCATTAATGATTACCACCCATAAATGAAGTACTCAGATAAGAAACACTTCTCACAGTAGGATAAGATGCTTTGTGAGGTTTTCTTTAATCGTTATCACCAATAAATGAAGTACTCTGGTCAGAATCACTCATAAACACTTCATTGTGTTTTAATGAATGGATACAATACTTAAATTAAGTACTCAGAGAAGAAACTCTTCTCGTAGTAAGATATGATGATTTGTGGAGTTTTCTTAAAAGGTTACCACTCATAAATGAAGTACTCTAATCAGAAATATTTCTTGGTACGATATGATATTTTGTGGCATTTTCTATAATGATTACCACCCATAAATGAAGTACTCGGACAAAAAACACTTCTCGCAGTAGGATAAGATGCTTTGTGATATTTTTATTTAATGGTTACCACTAGTAAATGAAGTGCTCTGATCAGAATCACTCATAAACTAAGTACTCTGACATGAAGCAGTTTGGGTGGTACTCTGTGCTTCTTCGTTGTGTTTTAATGAATGGTTACAACATTTTAATGAAGTACTCGGAGAAGAAACTCTTCTCGTAGTAAGATATGATGCTTTGTGGAGTTTTATTGAAAAGTTACCACTCATACTATGATTAGAAATGCTTCTTAGTAAGATATGATGCATTGTGGTGTTTTCTTTAATGGTTACCACCCATAAATGGAGTACTCAGATAATAAACACTTCTCGCAGTAGGATAAGATGATTTGTGATGTTTTCTTTAATGGTTACTACTAATAAATGAAGTGCTCTGATCATATTCACCATAAACTAAGTACTCAGATATGAAGCACTTAGAGTGGTACTTTGTGCTTCGTCGTTGTGTTTTAATGAATCGCTACAACAATTAAATGAAGTACTCGGAGAAGAGATTCTTCTTGTAGTAAGATTTGATGCTCTATGGAGTTTTTTTGAAAGATTACCACTCACAAATGAAATACTCAGATCAAAAACACTTTTCAGTAGGATATGATGCTTTATGGTGTTTTCTTTAATGGTTAACACCCATAAATAAAGTAATCCGATAAAAAACACTTCCCGCAATAGGGTAAGATGCTTTGTGATGTTTTTTTTAATGGTTATCACCCATAAATGAAGTACTTTGATCAGAATCACTCATAAACTAAGTACTCGGACATTAAGCACTTTGACTGGTAGTTTTTTCTTCTTCGTTGTGTTTTAATGAATGGTTACAACACTTTAATGAAGTACTCGTAGAAGAAGCTCTTCTCGTAGTAAGGTTTGATGCTTTGTGGAGTTTTCTTGAAAGGTTACCACTCATAATTGAAGTACTCTGATCAGAAACACTTCTCATAGTAGGATATGATGCTTTGCGATGTTTTCTTTAATGGTTATCACTCATAAATGAAGTACTCGGACAAAAAATATTTTTCGCAGTAGGATAAGATGCTTTGTGATGTTTTCTTTAATGGTTACCACCAATAAATGAAGTGCTCTGATAAGAATCACTCATAAACTATATACTCGGACATGAAGCACTTTGAGTGGTACTCTGTGCTTCTTCGTTGTGTTTTAATGAATGGTTACAACACTTTATTGAAGTACTCAGAGATGAGACTCTTCTCGTAGTAAGATATGAGCTTTGTGGAGTTTTATTGTAAGGTTACCACTCATAAATGAAGTACTCTAATCAGAAATACTTCTTAGTATGATATGATGTTTTATGGTGTTTTCTATAATGCTTACCACCCATAAATGAAGTACTCTGACAAAAACACTTCTCGCAGTAGGATAAGATGCTTTGTGATATTTTCTTTAATAGTTACCACCAATAAATGAAGTGCTCTAATGAGAATCACTCATAAACTAAGTACTCGGACATGAAGCACTTCGGGTGGTACTCTGTGCTTCTTCGTTGTGTTTTAATGAATGGTTACAACATTTTAATGAAGTACTCGGAGAAGAAACTCTTCTCGTAGTAAGATATGATGCTTTGTGGAGTTTTATTGAAAGGTTACGACTCATACTCTGATCAGAAACACTTCTTAGTAAGATATGATGCTTTATGGTATTTTTTTTAATTGTTACCACCCATAAATGAAGTAGGGTAAGATGCTTTTTAATGTTTTCTCTAATGTTACCACCCATAAATGAAGCTCTGATCAGAATGACTCATAAATTAAGTACTCAGACATGAAGAACTTAGAGTGATACTCTTTTCTTTTTCGATGTGTTTTAGTGAATGACTACAACACTTAAATGAAATACTGAGAGAAGAAACTTTTATCGTAGTAAGATATGATGCTTTGTAAAGTTTTCTTGAAAGTTTACCACTCATTATTGAAGTATTCTGATCAGAAACCCTTCTCATAGTAGGATATGATGCTTTGCGGTATTTTCTTTAATGGTTACCACTCATAAATGAAATACTAAGATAAGAAACACTTCTTGCAGTAGGATATGATGCTTTGTGATTTTTTTTAATGGTTACCACCAATAAATGAAGTGCTCTGATCATAATCACTCATAAACTAAGTACTCGAACATGAAACACTTTGAGTGGTACTCTGTGCTTTTTCGTTGTATTTTAATGAATGCTAACAACACTTTAATGAAGTACTCGGAGAAGAAACTCTTCTCGTTGTAAGATATGATGCTTTGTGGCGTTTTATTGAAAGATTACAACTCATAAATGAAGTACTCTGATCAGAAGCACTTCTTAGTACGATATGATGATTTGTGGTGTTTTCTTTAGTGGTTACCACCCATAAATGAAATATTGAGACAAGAAACACTTATCGCAGTAGGATAAGATGTTTTGTGATATTTTTTTAATGGTTACCATCAATAAATGATGTGCTCTGATCAGAATCACTCGGACATGAAGCACTTAGAGTGGTACTCTGTGCTTCTTCGTTGTGTTTTAATGAATGGTTACAACACTGTAATGAAGTACTCAGAGAAGAAACTCTTCTCGTAGTAAGATATGATGCTTTGTGGAGTTTTATTGAAAGGTTACCACTCATAAATGAAATACTCTGATCAGAAACACTTCTTAGTACGATATGATGCTTTGTGGTGTTTTCTTTAATGAAGTACTCGGACATGAAGAACTTAGAGTGGTACTCTGTGCTTTTCCATAAATGAAGTACTCAGACAAGAAAGACTTATCGCAGTAGGCTAAGATGCTTTGTGTTGTTTTTTTTATTAATTACCACCCATAAATGAAGTACTCTGATCAGAATCACTCATAAATTAAGTACTCGGACATGAAGAACTTAGAGTGGTACTCTGTGCTTCTTCTTATAAACCCATTTAATTCCAATGATAGTCCAGTTTGAAGGTTTTAGTATCAAAGTTCATACTTTGTTTCGTTCAAATTGGACAAGTTCTTCTTGCATGGCAAGAATCCAGTTTGGATATTGATTAGCCTCCTTAAAATGTGTTGGTTCAAGTTGTGAAACAAAAGCACAATGAGATACCATACGATTTAACCTACAACGAGTTGTGACTTTAACTCTAGGGTCACCTATGACATTATCTAGAGGATGAAAATTAACCTCTCTAAGCACTTCGGGTACTTGATATTCGGTTTAACTTGGTGAGACATCTTCCCTTTGAATTTCCTCATTTAGTATGTTTCCTTCTTAATTGTCTTCTAACTCCCTTGAAGGTTCTTCATTCAATTCATTTGACTCTCCTTCAATTCTTTCATCATATGTTCTTCAACATCTTCTTTCATTGAGTATTATTCTCCTTTGTGTCAATTCTTCATTTGTTGCACCTTTTTGTATAGAGCTTCCATCTTCAAGTGAGTTAATTGTACCTATAATATCTTTATCCTTTTTGGCCATGTTAGTGATGTTTTCATCAAATTTGACATGAATGGACTCAACAATTAGTTTTAGAATGAAGTAAGTATACTCTATAAACTCTAATTATTGGTTAATATCCTATAAAAGATTCATTCTAATGATTTTGAATCAAACTTACCAAAACTCAAGGATTGGTCAAGTACAAAACACTTAATTGATCCAAATACCCTAAAGCAAGAAATATTGGGCTTATAACCTTTTCCAAATTTCATAAGGGGTCTTATTGGTCACTAGTCTAACATAAACTCGGTAAATGATTTTACATGGGGTATTGACTGCTTCGGCCCAAAGGAACTTTGGAGTCATATGCTCATTTAACATTGATCTTGCAAGCTCTTGTAAGTTTCTATTTTTGTGTTCAACTACTCCATTTTGTTGGGGTGTTCTTAGTGCGAAGAACTTATGCTTGTAACCATTTCTAGAGCAAAATTCATATAACCTTAAATTTTCAAACTCACCGCCATGATCACTATGAATGGTGACTATTTTTACCTCTCTTTGATTCTCAACTTGTAAGCAAAAATCAATAAAGTACTCACAAACTTCTTCTTTGTATCTCAAAAAGTTAACCAAAGTATACCTACTAAAGTCATAAACAATCACAAATACATATTTTTCCTTGCCAAACTAGGTATGTTAATTGGTCCAAATAAGTCCATGTGAATGAGTTCTAATGATCTTTTGGTTGAGATCCGATCTTTTTACTTAAAACTAGTCTTGGTTAGTTTACTTTTCATGCACGCATCACATATGTTATCAATATTCATCCTAGAGATTGCTAGATCACGAACTAACTCAAGATTGACTAGTTTCTTAATAGAGTTAAATGAAGTATGACCTAATATTCGATGCCATAACCATGAGTCGAATTAGTTGCATTTAGACAAAGTTCACCGATGGTAAAATTGTTGATATGAAGGTAGTAAAAGTTCTTGGTCCTCTTATCGGTATTTACTAACTCATTGGTTTTGGTATGATAAAGTGAGCACTCTTGGTCATTAAAGCTAAGATAGAAATCGGAGTCACATAATTTGATCACACTTAACAAATTGAAATTTAAATCATTAACAAGATATGCACCATCAATAGTTACATGATTATTACCAATTGACCCAATTCGGACAATCTTACTTTCACGCTCATTACTTTCAAAGATCACTTGGCCTTCGTCAAAAGGTGTAAGATTCTTAAAAATATATTTTATTGCCCGTCATGTGATGTGAGAAACCACTATCTATGATTCAATAATATCTTTTATATGATGAAGCCAAGCATACCTAAGCGTTTTGAAAAAAAAAATATATGCAATTATTATTTTGAAAAATCTCTTTATTTTTAGGGTTTTACTTTTGAGATACTCTATATTAGTCTAGTTTAATTTGATAGTTTTAGGAACTCAAACATACATTCTTTATGTTTGTTCCTTTTGAAAGGACACTCAAAAGCCATGTGACCATGGTGATTACAATGATTACACAAGACTTGAATTATTTGATATCGAAGGTATTTTTACGCAAGAGTGGAAAGTGCTATTTTTGTGTTCAAGATAATTTTTCTTGTGATAATGCCTTTTGATTTCTATTATCCTAGGTTTTTTGGATAGAACCTTTTAGAGATATTGGCCTTTGATTTATTACTATAGAATTTTTGAATTTGTTGGGCTTGTTAATTGTTACAACCCTTTTGATAGTACCCAATTTAGCATTATCTTTACATTTTGAGAACTAATTGTATGAAATATTTTTAACGTATCTAAAGGCATGATGAAGACTTTTCTGCTTAGATAGTTTTCTCTTGAGATTGATTGAAGTAGGTGTACAAACTTTAAGGATTCGTTTGGCAAATCAAGGAATAGCACTAGAAGAGTGGTAGAAGAGTGGTAAGAATAGAATAGTGTGATTTTGTAATAGTATTAGAAGAAGGTATTCTTGATTATTCGGAAGAGCGAAATTGTCGTTTGGCAAGTGTCATTTGGAATAATAGAAATGTTGATAATTATGTTAATTACGAATATAGTACATCAAATAATAATGATAATTATAGTAATAACAATAACATAAAATATATAATACAATAAAATATTATTAATAATATAATAAATATTATTTAAATATTATTAATAATACAATAAAATATATAATACAATAAAATATTATTAAATATTATTAATAATATAATAAAATATTATTAATTAAATATAATACAACATAATCAAATAATAATGATAATTACAGTAATAACAATAACAATAATATAAAATTTATAATAATATGCGTTATTATAAAATAATAAAATAATAAATAGTAATAGTAATTTTAAAATTATTTTCATAATAATGATAATAAAATATTATTAATCAAATAAAGTATATATGATATACTAAAATATTGTTAATTACGAATATAGTACATCATAATAAAATAATAATGATAATTATGGTAGTAATTATTATAATATGCATTATTTTAAAATAATGAAAAAATAATAATTAATAGTAATTATTAATATTTTTTAATAATAAGGACAATATAATAATATTAATAACAATAAATATATATAATATATTAAAATATTGTTAATTACAAATATAATACAACATAATAACATAATCATGATAATAATCACCATGATATATAAATTATAATTATTTGCATTATTTTAAAATAATAATAATAATAATAACAATAATAATAATATTAAATTATATATGATATACTAAAATATAATAATAATAATAATAATAATAAAAATAATAATATAAAATATTGTTAATTACAAATATAATATAACATAATCAAATAATAATGATATGGTATATAATATTTAAAATAATATTAACAATAATAAAATATTAAAATAATATTACAATAATAATTAACATAATCAAATAATATATTAAAATAATATAACAATAAAATATTATTTTTAATATATAATATTAATATTATTTTAATATATAATATTAATATTATTTTAATATTTTATTGTTGTTAATTATTATTGTTAATATTATTATTTTAATATTTTATTATTGTTAATTACTGTTAACATAATCAAATAATATTAACAATAATAATATGGTATATATAATATATTAAATTGTTAATTACATTGCAAATTTGATTGCTTAGTCATACGGAACAGTGTATTCCGGTATTCCATCTATATGGTGGTATACCGGAATAGCTTATTTTACCACTATTCTATTCTTTCCAAACGTGTTTGGCAAAACCATATTGTTGGAATAAGCCTTTATTTCGGTATTCCGTCGGAAGAGTGTGTTGCCAAACGGACCCTAACATGAAAGGATTCAATTTTTGATATAGACTCTTCTTTACTTTTGGACTCAAGATGGTTCAATTTTTATTCTAATTCACAAATTCTTTTCAAAAGTACATTGATCTCTTCATCCTTCTTATCTAGACTCATCTTTGCTTTATCATATTTGACTCTCAATTCATATTCACTAATGATAGCTTGGTTATCATACAAGGGTTTTCCATTCTTGAACATAGACCTTATGCTTAAGCTACTTGAGTTTAGATATACCTCTCCTTGTGAGTTGGATGAAAATGTGATTATGATTTCTCCTTCTTCAAGATATTCCTCATTAACTTTGGTGAAGATTTAAGCAACTTCATCATTCAATCCTTCTTTTGCTTTGCCTTCAATGATTTGCTCTTGCACCGCAATGTCGTCTTCTTTTTGTAAGATAGTTGTAACTTCAACCTTGTGGTTTACTATACTTAAATCACACTTGTTAGAATTAGTATCCTGTGAAACTCGTAAAATTTTGAGCAATTTAAAAACCTAAATCAATAGCAAAATTTTACGTGTAAATAAATAAAAGATTTAATCTTGAACAAAATAATGTGTATAATGTGATAGGGCCTCACTAGAATCGACCCAAATCAGACCATTGAGCATTGGCCCACTTGGGATATAGCCTCATCGGGATCGGCCCAAGCAAGGCCATCAAGCATCGACTCGGTTGGGGATGACTCGTTCCCGACCTAGATTCAGTAGGCCTATAAATATAGAGCTAAAGTAAGAGATTAGGGGCTAATTGATGACTATGGCATGTTTAGGCTAGCTTCCAAAATACATCTCTTTTATTCTCTCTTTCATCTTGTAATCCTGATTGACTATTTGACTTGGCTTTTGTGGAGTTCCATAACCCTTTCTTAATAGATTTTATTTAACCTTGGATTTCCTTGTTGCCTTCTCGACTCACGACAATACACATAGAGATCTGATCATTGGTGCTTTCAGTTGAGAGTTGAATCCTAACCTTGAACTCATGTCCCTCCTATCTGCCTAACCCTTACGAGAAGATCAGGTTGTTGTCATTCTCGATATGACTCGAACCACACCACCTCCCCCCACCACTCACACGACCTCAATACCAAGTTGTGCCTCGGTATCTACATCTCTACCCCCAACCCACACAACAACTCCTATCATTACGACAAATATCTCCTCTGTTATGCCAACCACCTCGATCCAAGTCACATACTCTTTAATCTGCCTCTCCAGCCACCCTGAAGATGCTCACACCTCTGATCTACCCCCTATTCCCACATCCTCAGAAATAGCCCACGCCCCTCCGCCTATCATTCTCTCACAACCAATGAACCTCGTACCACCTTCATCCCGACCATTCGTTATCGATAACTCACACTTCACTCCAATGTATCCACCTTTTCCCTTCGCCACCCAAAATGCTTTCCCTTATGGCCCTCCTCCCCTATCTCAAGTCATCCAACCCCAGTATCAACCAAGTGCCTTGACACCAACTTACAATTGACCCGAGTCACAACTCATGCCACAAGCCACTCAACCCTTTGGAGCCCCACACTCCTTTGAAAAACAAGTCTGGAGAAAACTTTGCAACCTAGAGTAGCAATTCCATCGGACCCTCCTTCGAACGATTTTCTTACTGACGATCCGCTTGTGCCGGACTTGTACTCCACAACTATACCTCTAACAACAACAGACATACCAAACCTTGGAACATTCGGTTCACCCAGATCCGAAAGCTTTCCTCATCGGATTTCGTGAACGACTTTGATTGATAGGATTCGATGATTCTGTAATGTGCCGACTATTTCCTACATGTCTCGAGGGATTAGCTTGGAACTGGTACTCCTCACTGCCTCCCCGCTCTATAAAAACCTTCGATCAATTGGCCAAATCCTTCTTGGCTCGTTTTGGAGGAATAAAGAAGGCCGAAAAGTCTTGCGATAGCCTTCTAGGCCTTCAGTAGGGAGCAACCGAGTCCATAAGGCATACGACTGTTTCCTCGAAGCAGCTCAGAATGTGAAAGACTATGATGATAAGGTGGTCGCACTAGCTTTACGAAATGACTCAAAAAGGATAACCTACGGTTCGAGACACATAAATCACAATTCGCCACGCTCCAAGATTTTGTGGCCTTTGCTGGTGCCTACATCCAGGGAGAGGAGGACGCGGCATCCGATGGGGAGGATCAGGGAGAACTCCATGACGACAAGTACTCATATCCGCCAGCTCGACTGAGGCCTGTAAACAATAGGAGATGGCAAAATGGGAAGACGAGCGAATGTCGGGCAACTCGCGGTCAGCCGACCCTAAAATCGGTGAAAGAAGATACCCTGTCTTTAATACATACCACACTCTGAGCAAACCTAGGGATGAAATATTCCAACAGATAAAGAACGAGGGCATCATCCAATTCCCCCCCCCCCTCTCTGGAAGTATTTGAAATCAAAGATGACAGGAGTTACTGTGATTTTCACAACAACATGGGCCACCACACTAGGGACTGCCTCGCCCTAAAAGACGAACTAGAACGATTGGCAAGGGACAAGGATATGTGGTGTTTCTTCTAGCGGTTTGTCAACAATAGGGCGGAAATAAGGGCGCACACAAATTCCAAACAGCCATTCCATGAAAACATGTAGCTATATCAGGCTGCTCAAAACAACAATCGTCGGGATGAGCCCAAAAATGAGTTACAGGAAGGAGAGGCACATGTCGTACGAGGACCGACCCCAATCATGTTAGTTTGTAATAATCTAGAAGTCAATAATACGATAAATTATCATAAAGCTTTGTTCATGAATTGAGTGATTAATAAACTGTCATTTTGTTACCTTGAGTATTATTGAATTTATGAATCATTCTTTTATCTGACTTGAGTCAATAACTGGAATTGTGAAACTTCATAATACAGATGATATATACTCTTAAAAGTCTCTAACCAAGGTAATTAGCAGGAACACTAATTTACCGTTACAAGGTTAGAATGTGGATTAAAAGATGGTTAAGTTTTACAAACCATAGACATGAGATGTCGTTTTAATCACATGAATACATGTTAGAGGAACATGGTATTTAACAGACCTCGAATTAAACATTAAATGGAATTGCGTACGTGTCATTAATGTTTTCATTCAGTATTAAGTTCTAAAGTATGAGGTATTCATCTTTCCTACTAAGAGATGTGTATGTGTGATTGTTATCTAACGTTGTTGGTAAAACGCAGTAATAACGGTAGCTTTTCGGTATACATAGCTTAGTTGAGGTAGTGATGGTTTACTGAAAGTACTATTGTCCCTTGTGTCTTGATACGAGTTACAGTATCACTGGGCCCCTTGATAGAATAAGATTATCTGCATGCGGTATAATTACAAGAGTAATTATATTTGATAAGTCTGCTCAAGATCGAGAAAAGATTTAAGTTTGCAAGGATGACACACACCTACCTTGAAACTAATCTGATACTGTGAGACGAAATAATTAACACAACTAAAATGTTTAGTGGATCGTGATATTGCATAAGTACAACATTGTCTGTGTAATTAGATAGTCATAGCGCAGATGTCAGATGCCTCCTATGATTATAGAAATTAAAATGGTTTTAATTCTATTTACCAACATAACACAGATCCTATTGGGTCACACCGCATAGGAGCTAAATCAGAGAATCTTAATGATTAATTATAAATAGTTATAATTAATATTAAGATGATTATAATTAATTATATATAATATGATTAAATTATATATGTCATATAAGATGACAAGCAAAAACAACGGTTAAATTTATAGACGTATACGATACGTTGTATAAAATCATACCGCAACCAAACAAATACCAAACCCTGAGAAATATAATTGTTGAGAACAATTATATCTTTATGTATATTTATATATATTTAATTTAGATTTTAATTATAGATTATGGTTTTGAATTTGGGATGAAAGTCATTATCAAATTAAAACCTTAATTAAAAATTAATTAAAATCTTAATTACAAATAAATAAATAAATAAATATAAAAAATAAAAAAATATTAAGGTCGGCATGTTTGGATAAAGGAATTTTTAATAAAAAAATTCCATGTCATCATGCTTATCCTTAAGGGTATTTTTGGAAATTCAATTTTTCCAAGGGTTTATTTGTAAAAATGTAACATCCTCATTTTCCTATAAATAGAGGGGTAGGGGAAGAGAGAAAGATGCACCAAAATCGACTCGGACTCGTTAACTCGGATTCGTATCGATAAATATACTTTCTCTCTTTCTCGTATACGGTTGTTTCCGAGATTCAGAAAATAGTATTTTTGTGTTAGAGCGGTATTCCATATTTTGGATAACTACGATTCACGAAGATATTTTATTTAGTCCGTATCTCGGTGAATAGTTTTTTTGCGGGATATCGTGGCTTTCGATATTTCTGGCAGAAGAAGTAAGCCGGTCTCTGGTCGTCCTGGTGGACATCTGGTAGAGGAATCAGACGTCTGATACTCCGGGGAGAAGAGCGTCTGTGATTCGGTCTTCCGAGTCTTCTGCGATCCAATTCGAATTTGGATCAAGGTATTAATGTTATATTAATCTATTTAATTTGTAAGTAGATTAAAGTTTTAGAATTCAGTTAAGGAGTAGATCTGTTTAGGGATTAAGTAGGGTTTTGATGTTAGGGATAAACGGGAGGTGGACACCCTCTATGGTTTATCCGACATACCCCGCTTAATCCTCGGCTTAAGTCAGACGTAAAATTTTTGTTTTACG
>CAXKVX010004658.1:0-16479 GCA_964058865.1 Eleocharis quinqueflora
TGGATGACATGAATTAGATTTTGGACATATAGTTCAGAAATTACACGAGAGTGTGATTATACGTGCCTATTTTCAAATGAGACATTCCTTATCTTTACTTTAGTGAGGTCAAAACTTTAAAGAGAGATATCAATGAGATCTCAGAACGTAACTTGCATATATCACAACTTGTTGCAAATTATCTAGAACAAATATTTCTCCAAAACCAGACTCCCACATTTTTCACAAACATTATGGATATGAAATCTTTACTTTTATATGTTCTATATTTAGCATATTGTTTTGTATTCTTTCTTTATGCTACTAGGAAACTTATATAAAAATATTTGTGTCTTGTTAAGTTTCTAGTATTATTATGCATGGCTCATTTATTGTCACAATATAACTTGAATGGTCTCGATACCAAGTTCATTATATGCAGTAAGGTGACATCTTTATAGAATCCTGCATTTAATCTTGAAATCAGATTTGGTAGGACCTCCAAAAAAACTTTTCCAACATCTGATACGTGAGTATTATTTTTTTGTTCGCTATAAATCTTTTAAGATCTCTTATCTGCATTCTAAAAGATCTTATTCTAAACATCTTAATTCTAAGTATTTTCTTGATCATGTCGACATATAACACGATATCCTTATGTGTATACATCAACATATTTTATGCCTACAAGGCATATAAATACTTAGACTTTATTGCTTTTAAATCGATCAGGAGCATGTCTTAATTTTTATTCTTTGTTCACTAAAACATATCTTATTTAAGTTTTACTCTCACAGATTCTTAACAATATGATTTATCAAATTTGACTCTAGAAAATGAGATCACAATTTGATAATATTTTATTGAGACCCTTAACTGCATAAATATTATTTCTTTGTGCAACCTATAAATTTAATAAAATTCTTAAGTTATATCTTATAGATTGTTTCGTCTATATTCCTATTTTAGAAACAATCATTCTTAATATCTATTTAAAACTTTAAACACGATGTCATTAATTCTTTTAAAGAATCTTAAGGAAAAATTATTTATAACTCAAATCTTATATATGAGAAACTTTTACCAACAAAATTTAACTTTATATTTCTCAACATTACCATTTTAGTTCTGCATTGTTCCAAATTTTCATTTGTATCAAAACAGATCTTAACACTTTAAGGTAATGAGGAAAATATTCGATTTGTCATTATAAGTAGTTTCAACTTTATGTATATAAGATAACTTTCAAAAGTACATAACTATTTCTCTAATCATGTTTTATAGAAAAAACTTGTAAACGCGACTTTATAGTTGCAATCTTTTCTCTCTAGTAAATTTGCATTTGAGAGTACATAACTAGTACTTTAGTCATGTTTTATAGAGAACTTGAAAACACGACTTTATAGTTCTAATCTTTTCTCTGTAGTGAATTTTGGCACTTGTATAGTATTTCTTTTGAGTATTCTCACACACGGAAATAAATTATCATTAAATAACACATAATACGTTATTCCAAAATACCCAACGGTTTATAGCCAACATCATTGCAAGAAGCAATGTGTCTATTTTGGGTCTTGTATGTGTTCTTAATGTACTATTGAGGATTTAACTGAATCATCATTCAACGACATAAAACATCTTATTCCAAAACACCCACGAGCTTATAGCCAATATCATTATAAGAAGCAATGCATCTATTTCGTCTTGTTTTGGGTCTATATGTGTCATTGTTGAATCTCTTATTCGAGGTGGAGTTTGTCTATTGATAAAAGATTTATTTTTCGATATACAACCTCGACTAGATTTGAATGTGATTCGAACGATGGTCCTAAATCACATTCTCACTAGTCTTGACTTAATTAGAATAAAATTGAGCGGAGGCGCATGATTTCAATCCAATTTATTTATTCTTTTTCGAAAAATGATTAATAAATTTTAGTAAAATCACAAGATTTATTTTCCGATATATAACCTTGACTAGATTGTGAACATGACCAGAACGATGGTCCTAAATCATATTCGCACTAGTCTTGGCACGAATTGGAATAAGCGGATGCCCAGGATTTTATTCCAATTTATGTCTTCTGTTTTTTGAAAAATAGTTTATGAAATTTATCTACAATCCTTAAAATATCCAATCTTATCTTTTATCATATATCCCCCCCCCCCCCACAAACTCCATATCCTCAAAGAACCTAGTGTTTTTATAATGTCTCGATTATTTGTGTTCTGTAGGTTTGTAATAATGTCTTTAGTGGGAATTCATACTTATTCAAATGACAACTCATATTCCTTATGTTCAATTCGTACATTCTAATAATTTACAATTATTAAAGAGATTAGCTTTATTTGAACATACCCATATACCTTAAAGATTCAAATATACATTCAAATCATTTTTATGCTTTAAGTAAGCTGCCTTTAGTAAATATTTTAAAATATATATATCGCCTTATGCTGTAGTACTTTAGACTTCATATCATAGATTTTATCTGTTACTTTAATTGTATCATTATATTTCCTTTTATTGCGAATATAATTCGACAATATAAATGATAAAAAATAATTTAAAATCTTTTATGTTTTAAAAGTCTTAACTTAAATGGTGATACCAATATGTATCCATAACAATATCAGGTGTCAAAATAATACTTTTATCATTTTCTATTATCCATATGGATTGTAGATATTTTGTATTATTTGACATTTGTTATTTTTGTTGGATTCATATTTCATCATTTGGTTTGTTGGTATTGACAAAATCATTTTGATCAAAATATGACCATATGTGTAACACTTTTAATGATTAATTTTATCCAAAAAATCTTTTGTATTAAATTTTGCAAAATATTCACAAATGATAGGTTTACTTAACAAGTGTACTTCGATGAAAAATTGAAGTTAACTCATTTTGAATCATAATGAAGAAATTTCTATTTCAAATTAAGTAAACTTGAAGCCTTATTAAAAATAACTTGAAGCCTCATTTTGAATTATCACATTTGTCATGCAAGATAAATTATAACTTGAAGCCTTATTAAAAATATCCTTTTAATCATGAAACTAACGAAGCGTCACGATTTCTTAACCACAATTTAAATTCTATTTAAAGGCCATGACAAAGAACTCTAGAAATTTCTCCATTATTTTCATATTAACTAATAATACTAACCAGCATGATGCTCCGGAGGGCACGATCAATACTCTGAGATATTATAGTGTTATGCACAAGTATAAAATGAGCCCTTTTGTCATTCTATTGGAGGGTCAGATTGGCATACCCTCATATCAATGACCATGTTAGTTAAGTAGGGGAGGCGAGTAATAAGCGGACTACTTAAGTACCAAGTCACAAATATTTTTCTAGACATCATTAGCACATAGTTTTTCATTGCTTTTCTTTATGTACCTTACTTTATGTATATTAACAACTACTTTATATATTAATTCTCTGGAGAGAGAGATTAACAATTTGTTGTCAATATACGTCCTTTTAACAGTTCACGAGTCATCTTGCTTAGAACTTTAGCAATAATATTCGAAAGCGAACAATATTGTTTAACAAGATGAGACGTGTATTCTTAATTGTCTTTAAATAAATCTTAAAATCATGTCTAAAGTCTATATTATGACGTAACCTAAAAAAAAACTACTCGTCATATATATATATATATATATATATATATATATATATATATATATATATATGTATGTATTTCTCATCGTAAATCTTTAAATTTAACGTTGCTTGTTTGCACTGAATCATAATGCGAGAACTCTCGTGTTGACAAATAGTCCAAATTTTTTGTTTATTTTTGCAAGATATTTTTGTATTCACATGAGGTTTTTTTGAAATTATTATTAAGACATGAAACATAAGAGTTCAAAATTAGATACTAATTAGACCTGTCAAGAAGCCTTAATAAAAAACGAAATAAGAAGAAAATGAAAAAAAAGTGATGCGAGATGGTTCCAGAAAGGAATACACCTCTGAGGTGCGTCAATGGAATTTTTTGTTTCATATTTCCTATGTGATCTTGTTCAAATTTAATTTGTAATTGATTTAATATTGTGAAAAGACTCTTAGATTAAATATAAACCTCAATTATTATAAATTAGAAGAGAGTATAGTAGAGTAACAAAATGTTAGAGTAAATGAAAGAAAAAGTGGGTCTCACTGAGACATTTTGTTGAAAAAATTAAAGAAGAGGACAAAATGATTCAAATTTTTTTCAAAAGGGGGACAAAATGTAAAATTTCCCGTACCAGTGATCACTAAAGGTTCGATGCAAGGTTCCATATGGGGACTTAATTACATGTACCAGTATTTGTGTGATACTTCAACACACCTAGCTAGCAGTTCAAAACCATGGTATCACATGCCATATAAATCTCAAGGTTATAAAATATGTCTTCTGATTGCATCATTTGGTTTTGGGGCTTCGACACATTTCCTTCTGATTGATTGCATCATTTGGTTTTGCGACTTCACTGGTTAGACTTTAGTTAAACAGTACCAGTGATAATAATATTACGATCCGCACGATAACAAAAACAACATGCATAACAATTAGAACAATTTTTTAAAATAAATGCAACTGGATTCGTCCAGTCCGCATCGATGAGCGTAGCAATCCGCGTCGGTGAGCGTAGCGACATTCTTTTTTAGTGGAGCGTCCGATCAATTATATACATAATAACAAAAACAATATGCATAATACAAAAAACAACATGCATCATAAAAATACAATATGAAAACTGAATTCAACTGAATCTGTTCTGTTGATATCGATAGTGGTATCACTGAAGATATTGATATATCAGCTTTTTTTTTTAATTACTCTTTATCTTTAGGCATGCAATGTTGTAAGCATCGCAACGCTTAGACCCTTTGACTAGCTTGTAATGATATTAAAAAAATATAACGATTAACGTGTTGATTATTTATTTCCGTTGTTTTTTTCATGCAAAATAAAAATGGTGATATAGACTATTTTTTTTTATGAATCCCGGTTTTTTTTTAGCAGTATTTTACCTGTTTTATTTTCTTAAGCGAGGAAAGCTCAGATGCTCTATATGACTATACCTACAGTTTGCCTCCTCAAAAACTTGAATTCATACTTAGTTTAATATATTGTTATCAGCACCTTCTTTTTAGACTTTTACGATATACTTTTGTTAAATTTATAAAGTTTGACAGAGCAATTTACAACCAACTACGTATACGCATGCATATAAAATATATGATAACATTTAGAAAGTGAAAAATTGGATGTGAAATACGGTGAAAATATATGATAACATTGATCCAGTAGTGAAGATCAATACTTTCAAAAAGAAGGTCACATGCTTAAAATTTCGCTCTGAAAAATTTTAAATCAAAATTTAAATTAAATTTGAGACAAAGACCTCACTCCTAAAAAACACTTCTAGCCATCATCTCTTCGTATCTCCTGTATGATTATTGTTTCTCAAGTCTAAATTTCTCATAGCACCTCACAATGAAGCTCTCAGCAAGCTAGTTTATGTCACTTCCATCATTGCATATATCCATCATCGTCGTCGCTTTCGTCGTCATCATTTGTTGTTTCATCGCAATCCTCGTCTTCAAGCCATTCTAGGTATCCTGCAAGTGGCGCAATTTCTTCAGTGGGGATAACCGAATTTCAATCGGAATCATGCATGCTTGATCAACAACTGGTATAATTTGCAATGTGGAATTGACGGTCTTTTTGTTCTTCATTTTCTTTTTGTTTGCTCCTCTTAGCTTGATGATATACTTAATTATGCCTCTAGTCTTCTTGTAGATGACGACATCGACCGTTGATTCGAGATTATGTAGCTCTCGAATGTCGCATTTTGCGCTCATGTCGAAAGATGTAAGCTTGGAGAAGTTTGATTTGAGGAACAATGGTGACAGAGGTGGAAATGGGGATGTCAATCTGAAGAGATAATAGGAATTGAGAGCTGATTGTTGGTAGTGTTGGTAATGTTGGTAATCCATTTGAGAAATGGAAATTAATGGGCTTCAATGTGATTAGCATTATATATGTATGTATGTATATTTTTTTTGATGAAAAAGTGAATGCCTCCATTTATTATGTGCCACTAGATTTGTTCTAAATTTAAAATAGTGTCCTCCATACTAGGGAGTTCACCAGTAAAACAACGTTTCAAATAATTCTTAATTTCAAATTAATTACTAATTCTAGTAGGAACATTTTACTAAAGTTTTAAAAATCAATTTTATTAGGCCGGTTGAGTTGGTTTTGTTGGTGTAATTCAAATTAGATAGAGTCAAAATTACAAAATTCTAATTAAACAATTATAAGTCTATGTTTGCAAGATCTAAGATAATAAAATATAGAGGAATTAAGCTTTACTTATTTTTTATATTTTTCATGTCTTGTTTATCTCTCAAGTAATGTCACTAGATGAGCTCTATGCTTTCTCTTTTGTAGAGCGTCTTCTTCTTCACAACCAGTCGCTCACGAATCCTTCTAATGTAGTGTGAATGTTATCAAGGGCGGATCCAGAGCTTAATTAAGTCCGGGCACAAGTAGGCCTAGGCACCGAGGTTGAGATCAAGTCCAGACACAAATCCACTAAAATCCATTAAAATATCATTAAAACCCCATTTTCACTAAAAAATACACTAAATTTTGCGTTTTTTTAAAATCAAGCCCGAGCACTTATCCGGACTTGCCTCTAAATAGATCCGCCCCTGGATGTTATGTCTTTTCTCTGACTTTGATGGGATAATTAGGGTGGAAAAAACGGTGCAATTCAAACAATATTTTCACTAATCTATATAACACAAAATTAACACAATTTTTGCACTAATATAGATAGAAAAAAGTAACCAATATTTGAACTCCTAATCTAAATAACACTATTTTTGCACTAATATGAATTCGGCTGTGTTTGGATCATAAAAAATAGCACTAATTATGGTTTAGTGTTGTTAGCCACAAAAAATATGATCCAAACATGAATTAGTAAGTTGTGAGTAGTGTTGGTTAGTATTATTTCGCTAACCCAACAAAGTTTTGAGTAGTGTTGCGTTTTCGTTGCATTTAACTCGGCGAAAATTCGAGAATTTGCGTTTAACGTTACGTTTGATTAACACAACAAAAATTCCTTGCGTTTAAGGTTGCATTATTCGTAAACGAAACACAAAACGTTCAAAACAGATTGCGTTGATACCTATCGATTACTCAGATGAATTCACATGCGAGTGCGAGTCTCGTAAAAAATTAATGAAACCACTCCACTATAATCTGGTCTGTGAAGCTTCGACATAGATGACGGCTCCAATTTGGACTCATACTCTCTAGTTGACATGTCAAACGTGCGAAATGATCACGAAAGATGATAGTTTTGTTAATCTTTTATTTAATGAATGATTAAGAAATTTTGTTTCGTTAAAGAAAACGATCGAAACAAATAAAAAAGATCGGACTTCTTCTCTTTGCTCTTCAACCATCTCATCTCTCATCACACTAAAGGAAACTAAGGATCGGTGATGGACGATTATAATCATATACATAAATCAAATCCTTCATCTCCTCTCTCATCACCTTCTCTCAGCATAACTCTTTTATCTAGAAATCAAAACAATTCCAACAATACATAGTCACAAACGAAATTACGAAAAAACGATTACGAAACAATATATTTTCGTTAATCGTTTTGTCATTTAAGCGAAACAAATTTCTTTGATCATAATCATTTTATTCGTACCAAAACAAAACAAAAAAACGATTAAACTAACCTGCATTGACAACCGTACTCTTCAGGCTTGAATTGAAATTGAATTTAGTAAAGTTTTGTTCTGCAAACGATAATATGCAGTTCAAGAGGTCGAAATGTGGCACGCATGTTTCCCAATATGTGTTTCGGGGAAAGAAAATGGGCTTTCTGCTATTTCACGAAAATCGACATATGACTTGGACTGGACTTATTTTATAATAACGGGCTCAAGTGGAAATAGATTAATAACAATAATAACAAATTATTAACAATACAAATTCGTTATTTTTCGAGTAGTCAAATAACGAGTTCGTATCTGCTGTTATTCTTGGAATAACATGGTTCTGTTATTCTCTGATCCGACCGTCAGATTTCGATGCAGATAAATAAACGGTACAGATGGACTTCACAATGCTCGATGTATGATATATTTTATCCGTTTGATGTAATATAGATAGTCAAATCAGAAAATAATAAAACTCAGTTATCTCCTAAAATAACAGCAGATACGAATTCGTCGAATAACAGCAACTGAACTATATATGCATATCCAAACTCAGACCTGTCAGACCTGTAAGAGTGGCATATCACGTGGCGTATACTGGCACGTGGAATTGTACGAAACATGTACAAAATGCAGACCTTTTTATAAAGAATAAACAAAGAGGGTTTGTTTATTGGTGCTGGTTCTGCAATGAAAGTTAACAACTGTCTCTGCTGGCACTCCTCACCTCACGGGACATGACGTGGTTTGCAACAAGCCAACAGCCGCCGAGTAACGGGAGGTATTAATGTATTATGCCTGTATCTATGTTGCACGGGTGCGGGTGCGGGTATCGTATCCGATACGATACCTGCACCCGCACCCGTGCAACATAGCCGGACAACCTAGGCCTGTATGGTAAATTTTACAAATAAAAAATATAGTATATATAGCTCTCAATATTTTGTTCCTTCTTTGTTTCAAATTCATCCGTGTGGGAAACAGATTTGGTGTTGTGCAGAATGGTGTAGCGCAACATTTGGATCGTTCGATTTTCACTGATTGTATCAAGATTCGTGTCAAAGTATAAAGACTCTCTGATTTTCATCACTAGCAGTCAATCGCGAAATTAGCGATCGATCTGAACCGTCTATCTGCTGTAGTGCGCTACTGCGCTACAGCAGATTCGAGTCCATCCGTGTGGGATCCGGAGAGCAGTTGGGGTAGGAGCGGAAGGGAGAAAAACTGGGATGCTATAACAGCGTTTTTTTTATTATAAAATAATACAAGTTGAAAATATAGTAATACTTCTTTTCTTAAAATATTGTTAGCTCGCACGTTTGATTTCAATCTTCCCTCTCCTTTTCCTTTCCGGGCCCCACTGCCATATTATTTTACATATATTTACGATTTTATTTTTAATTTCATAATTAACAATAAAACCTGATATGATATAGAAATTTTAGATAAAAAATGTCTTTCCTCAATAAACTTCTTTCTCTCCTTCCTTCCACCACCACCTCCACCACTACCATCACCACCACCTCCATTACCAATATAACCCACTCAAGATCGCTAAAAAAACCACCTGTTTCCTAAGGCGGAGTCGCATTCACTTAGGAGATGCAGCTGAATTCTTGAATTTTTTTCAAAAATGACTATATATTTAGATTTTTTTTCAAAAATTATCATATATTTGAAATATTTTTGCACAAATGATTATATAAGATAATTTTTTTTTAAGAATAAGCAACATTACCTCAGAAAAAATCGTAAATATTAAACTCCCGACGAAAATTCTGAATCCGCCTCTGCCTGTTCTTTCCTGTGGTGCTTCATTGTCTGATTCAAAAGCATATGCTTCTCAGCTCATTGTCAAATTTGACAAGGACTCAAAGTAATCTGATATGTGGAAAATTATTGATAAAGTAATTCAAGAGGAAAATAAAGCACATAATGCACCTTTTACTATTTCAGATATAGAATTAGTTGTTTTCCAAATGAGCCTGATGGTTTCAGTATTTTTTTTTTTATAAAAATATTTGGGTTGTAATTAAATAGAACTTATTTAATATTTTTCATGATTTTTACAATAACTCATTGGATATTTTTAAGCTAAATAGAGCTATAAAATATGCATCACAATTTTATGAATATAGACCTATTAGTCTATTACAATGTACTTATAAAATATTTACTAAAGTCCTCACTAATTGATTGTATCCAGTTTTAAATAGAATTAATAGGAATAATAAAAATGCATTTCATAAAGGGAAATTTATTTTAGAAAGTGTAATTTCTGCTCATGAAATTTTGAATTATGTCCATAAAACAAAAGAAGCATAATGTGAAATTTGGATTTTGAAAAAGCTGTTGATTATTTAAACTAGGATTATTTATTTGATGTTTTAGAACAAAGAAATTTTTAACAAAATTGGATTAACTAGATAAAAAGTTTACTTTACAAAGGACACAGTGGACTAATAATAAATGGTAAAATAGAGACATATTTTGAATGTAAAAGAGGTGTTAGACAAGGAAATCCACTGTCCTCTTACCTATTCATACTAGCTATTGGCACTTAAATAAGATAATTCAAAGGAGTATTGAAAGAAATATTTTTGAAGGTCTTGGTACAATAATGCATGGCAACCAGAAAATTATAAATATTCAATATGGTGATGATACACTACTTTTTGTTTAAGTTGATTATAATCAATTAGAGAGACTTAAATGGACATTACAAGGATTTGAGGGGCTTTCTGGTGTGAAAATTAATCATGATAAGAAATAAATGATACTTTTAAACATTGAAGATCACAAAGTCAAGTATTATGCTTCCTTATTTAATTGTAAATTAGAAAGGCTTCCTATGCATTGGAAAATATCCTCTAAATCAGATTGGTTAAAACTTACAGATAAAATAAAGAAAATATTACCTATGTGGAAAGATAAATTATTATCACTTGGTGGTAGGTTGGTTTTGCTTAACTCAGTGCTCTCTTCCTTATCTATATATTATTTTGCTCTCTTTAATATTCCAAAATGGGTGTTTAAGAAATAGATAAAATTAGAAAACAATATTTATTGTCTGGTGTAGATAACAATGGAAAAAAGGAAAATACATTTGATACATTGGAATATGATATGTATGAGTAAAGAACATGGTGGATGGGGCATTTTAAATCTAAATAATATGAATACTACTTTAATTGAAAAATGAGTATGGTTATTTACTCATGGTGTTCATAAAGGTTTGTGGAAAGAAATTATCAAAATTAATTATAACTAGAAATTGCATCGCGGCGGACCGCCGCTTCTTGTTTTTTTAAGAAGAAACATTTTGTATTAGAAAAATAAACAGTATAATTATACTAACTTCAACATTTATTTGAATAAATATGAAATGAGAGAAATAATATAATCTTTCAACAAACAAGGATTAAGGAGAATAAATCTATTTATTGGATAGAATTTAATCTACTTGAATATTTGACAGGTGTCTCTTTCAAGTTGGCACATAAATTTAGAGAGGAGGGGACATGTGCAAATATTGAAGAGAAGCCAATGAAAATTATAAATCAAGAGGAGCAGGAGGACAGTGAAAATAAAGATAATTGGGAAATTAATCTCATATATCAGTAGTGTTTTGCTGTCATGTTTTGTTTTTTAAACATATTATATCTTAGTCACTTAATATGATATCTGAAGTTTAGGATTATGCTGGAAGAGTACAATGTCATGTAATAGGTTAGTTTTTATTTTTTCATTTGTTTTTATTTTTTTTCCTTTTGACAGTACATGACTTATGTGCTTAATGATATTGTAGGTTGCTTCTATTAAATATTAATAGAAGTCGGAACCTCATCTTGAGGCTACTATTTTCCAAAAGAAAACAATATACTTGATTGGTAATTATTATTGGAGGCATTGCAAACATAAGTTCATTCTTTTACATCTTAAAATTTGTACAAGGTTAATTTTCCCTATGTATAATCTTTACTGATAAAAATTCGAATGCATAAAATTCATTCTTTTTTTCTATTGAAAAAATCTCTTTGCCAATTTTTTGGTATATTATTCAAAATTAAATAACTTTCAACACTAGATCATAAAGCTAAGATTTATATTTTAGGATATTTTGAAGATATTTGAACAAAATATAATGTCAAATAATGACACTTAGAAATCTTAAGCAAAACAAATTAAAATTGCACAAATTACAACTTTAAATATTGTGTAATTTTCTTGAGTTTCAAATTTGAGATGAAAAGTTGCTTGAATTATGAAAATGTCTTTAAAAATAGTTTCTAAAATATTATTAAACTATGAAAAAATTAGAACACAAAAAATAATGCGTACGACATCGATTGAATCATGAACGTGCTAATTTTAGTTTTTCATATTACATTTCACAATTATTAGTTTTACAATTCTAGAACTTAATGTGTATTTTTAAAGTATGACCTTTCTTTATTTTCACAAATTAAAAAATTGCAGATTTGGCTTAAAATAATTACGAACTTTTAAAGTATTTTATTTAAAATTTTGCATTATTGTGAAACAACCTACTACCACAAAAAAAGAGATTTAGCAACTCCCATAATGCAAACAGTTGTTGAAAAATTTGTTAAATACTGTTGACAAAAGGATAATACAACAATTATTTAAAATAACTGTTGACATAGGTGTAGCTACGATAACTGTTATTTAGAATAATAGTGCCTTTGCTTTTCAAAATTTAAAAAATCTAAGATAACGATATTTAAAATAATTGTTGGTGTAGGTGGAGCTACGACAACGATTATTTTAAATAACCGTTGCCTTACTTCAAAGAATTTTTTTCAAGAACCCACGATCTGTGGCTGCTCAAACAAATCAACAACAATTTTTTTGACAAATTCTAATCATTTTAAATGTTATTTTGACAAAAAAAAACACGAAATAACGTTTGATCTTCAAACGGACATAAATTTTGACTCATAACTTCGATTCGCTATTATGAGCACTTTTCATAAATGGCAAGACATGACCCACATGCTTTACTAAGCTAAATACCATGATGTTGCTTTTCGAACCCAAAAAACCGTTTGAATCCTCCAAATTCAAGTTTTAAGTTTTTATGCTATATTTTTGGTGAAATTTTCTACAAAAAAATTCAACACATACGACAATGATTTTTTAATAAATAATTATTGTCATATATCCTGACCATAGGAATTGAGAAACAAGCACTAGGGGTGCAAACGAGCCGAGCTCGAGCAAGCTGGGTCGAACTCGACTCGGCTCGTTACTACAAGTGGTCACGAGTTGAAACTCTCAACTCGAGCTCGGATGGTTGGAATAAATCATTAAAGTTATGAATCTATAATAAAAAAAATCAAGGGGCAACATTAAAACAAGTTCAAAATTGCTAAAGTAATATTTATATAAACATGTTTTTGATTAAGAATAAGAAGATGATTGTTGTCAACAACCACATGTCTCTGCCTACCTCCATCGGTATCAAGGCGTCCAGTTAGATCCAAAAGGTCAAGCCTACCATCTCCAGCTTGCCTATGTCCAGGCTGCTGTGCAACAACATATCCTACCATGTGACGTGTCCTCAACGTTGCAGCAACTCTATCGTAATGTGCTACATCGTCACCTCCTACAACACCACAAGTCGTAGTGCCGACCGATATGACAGTAGACGCAGACTCCACCGTACCAACCATCTCAAAGATACCACCACACCTAGTACCTTGGATGGCAGCCACGTCATCTCGATATACCTCCATGGACCCACCACAAATCCATAGCTCATACCCATGCGAATCCAACTCATTGAGCGACACAATACACCTCTATACACCAGCTACATACTGGACATCAGTAACCGTATGCCGTACAGAGCATACCATCCCACATCCAAATTTGACTGTAGCAACTCTGACGACCAACAAAGTCAATCCATCAGCCAAAGTCACAATCCCACAGTACATTTAACGAAAATAATATAACCAATCCCTTCGTGGAAAAACATGAAATGTACTCCCAAAGTCTAACACCCAGCTACTGAAGTGCCACTGCTACTGCTCTCTGTCCCACCATCAACAGTCTCATACACATGCTCCTTATCCATACACACAAAGATATTATCCTCATGACCAACCATAATTGTTGTGTGACCAGCTCCACGAGTAGGTGGACCTGTCGCCTCTCGGGATAGTAGCATCGAAAGTGATCGGGTTTGCCGCACTTATGGCATGTAACACGACCCGACTTTTTTCCATCGTCATCCATCCGATGCATTCATAAGCGCGCTAGAGGATTCTAACACATCTTCTTCATGCTGTCTCAAGGACTCAAAATCCAAAAGTACAACAATCACTTCTGCCATGGTTAGGTAGCTCTTCTTCCCCAGAAAAGGCATCATAATAGCATCATACGACTTTGGTAAGGATGCCATGAACATACAAGCTTGATCTTATTCTTCGATATTTCCACCCGCATTAAACACATCTCGCACCAAAGTGTTAAATGCACCAAGGTAAACCCTTAAATCCATACCCTCCTCCATCATAAGCCAATAAATCCTTTTAATCGGTTCAACCAAATAGGGACCTAATTGCAAATTTCACAAATTATGGCAAGCAATTCAATTGAGCAATTCAACAAGAAATTCTAATTAATTCTCTAATCAAGCAATTCAAGCACAACTCAATTCAATTCACAAACAAATCAAGCAATTAAACTAATTGAATTGAGTAAATATGAATAGAGATAAGGGAAAAGAAAATGGCTTAATGTGTGTTGACGGAGTTCGGCTTGCATGAATGCCTCGCCTACGTCTCCGGGTCCCCGTCGCTCCCACTTCTTGCGATAACGAGCCCGATCCGCTCCACTAAACAAAAATCCGCTTGCCTAGCATACAACTTCGAAATTGGGGTTCTCTTACACACACCGGTGGAGCCGCCAACCCTAACCCGACGCCAGACTCTATCTCGCTTACACGTACCGGTGGAGAATCGAGCCGACTTCCTTAAACTCACTTACACACTCCGGTGGAGCTCAAGGCAACATACACTCACAATCTAATGAATAATTTGCTAATTGGAAGATTAAGCTAGAAAATCACTCAAACAACTAACTCTCTGAAATCCCTATATTAGATTTAGCTAATTAAACTTGGGATAAGAGCAAGAATTTGGCTATAGGTATAAAGCTCAAGGTTGCTGGTAATGGTGTTGATTGAATAGAATAGAACAACAACCCAATTATTTGGAGAAGAATGGTTTATATAGGGCTCAATTCTGGCCAAAAGCATTCCTGCGCCACATAGCGTTATAACGTTATTACATGTGTACATCATAGCGTTATAACGCTATCTTAGGTCAGGACAAATAATGTGACCGTTGGATTTTGATCGTACATCTTTCACATAGCGTTATAATGCTAAGCTATGTACAAAACATAGCGTTATAACGTTATCTTGTGTTAGGATAGTACATTTGACCGTTGGAATTTGTCTGGCATTATAACGCTATGTGTAGCGTTATAACACTATATCAAATTCCTACAAAAATTTCTAGTACTTAGTCAAATTTTGACATCTGAACTTACCTTGGCATTATAACTCCAAGTCTGGCGTTATAACGCCAACTCTCTGGAATTTTGTGTAAATAATTTTGCTACTAATCCAAATGATGTTTTTGATCAAATAAAGTTTATATTCCTAAACTTAAATTATATCTAAGACATATTCTTGATGTTTTGAAATTTTATTGATTCAATTTCTATTTTAAAATTCATTTCGAACATTTCAGCATTCTAGCATTATAATGATATATCTAGCATTATAACGCTATCTCAGATCGAAGTAGGGTTTGGCCAGAAATTACCATTTTTGACATGTAGCGTTATAACGCTAAAGATAGCGTTATAACGCTATATACTATTTGGTTTGGATTTGTTTGCTCTTTTATACCCAAATTTAAATAGAACTAAGATCTAATTAACCTAAGCAAGTCTTCATCTTGATTTTGATCTTCTAAACTTGCTCTTGGGTCATCTTTGATCATTTCTTGTGTTCTTTTGCTTAAATGCCCGTACAATTAATCTTAATACACAAGAAATGGTTAAATTCAATTTTGTTTTGCAAATCAACAAATTGTACTATTACAATTAATCTTGCTCCAGCTCCTTCCACAGCTCGTTCGGAGCGGTTTTTGCCATGAATGGGGCTTTGACTTCATTCGACAAACAAAATCAGATTGTACTAAGGGCTTTACCACACAACATTTTGCACTTGTCATCCTCCATTTCTGTTGGTTTGGTATCTCTCAAGGCATTATCAAGACCCCGAAGCACAAGGGCATCTCAAATCGAGCTTTGCCACAATGCAAAATTTTATTTCCCATCAAATTTCTCAATTCCAAATATGGATGCTACACTAGGGTTTACCATTGCCATATTCTTGTCCATGTTGAAATCGTACCAAACAACTCGTGCTTTGATACCACTTGTTGGGTGAACCAGATACAACACTTTTGAACTACAAGAATCAACAATCAAACCCACAACAAGAACTTTCACACACAATGAATAAAAAAATAGAGAAACCCTCGGACTTGCATACAACCAAAACACCAACAATAGAGTAAGAGATGCTACCACATGTTAGAACGAGTCCAACAAGGACACAAGAGACGAGAAATACAAAAGTTATAGCAGTTCGGTCAAGCCTACTCCACTAGAAGGCAACAAATCAACAAATTTCACTA
>CAXKVX010004659.1:0-25035 GCA_964058865.1 Eleocharis quinqueflora
TGTTTGTATGAATATTGGTATGTTGTGGTGAACATGTCAGCATCCATCTACTAGATGCTAATATCTATAATTGCATCCTCATCGCAGAATCAAAAGTAAAAATCATGGTACAATAAAAACACATTTGCATCTAGAACTTAAATGCTAATGGAGACATTTGTATCTGTAGTTTTGAACCAATTGTGTAGTATTTGCATCAAACTTGCTGATACAAAAGGTAATGGATCATGCATCTGCTTTAATAGATGCAAATAAAACATTAATGCAAATGCTTACCCAGATGCAATTGCGTATTTGCCGCTAGGGTATTTGCGTCAATGTTTTTGCATCAAAGTCCTGATGCTAAAGCCCTTAAGCATCAAAATCCGAATGTTAAAAGGCTTTATTGCATCTAAGCGTGTAGATGCAAATAGTGTGTTTTCCTGTAGTGGTAGAACTCCATAATTTTGTTGCACAACCTACAAAGAAAAAAAAAATTCAGATTCATAATAAGTATTTTATCAACTTTGAATAGAATAATTAGTAATATAGTTTCTAGCTAGAGAAAAATGACTATGAATTAATGTACACGACTCACATTTTGATCCCATGCTTTTCCAGTCTCTCATTAGGGAAAAGCCTCATGTTGAAGACCTTCCTGCATCTGCAGTTGCACATATGAAAATCATAGATGTTAGTATCTTACGATACGCGATGCGTATCTTACAGTTCGATACAAGTCAGAGGGCGAGAGATACGTATCTTACGGTTTGATACGAGTAGTGAAATTCAAGGGATAGTCACCATTTTTCAAGATAAATACCTTAATATGCAAAAAATTTACATCAATATCAAGTAACATTTATCAATATATTTAAAATTACGATGGTTTCTTGAGTTAGATTTTTTTTGTTAGATACTAATTACTATAATTCTTTTGTTATTTTGAAAATAGCTTAGCGTATCTTAACGAAACGATACGATACACGATACACGATACGATACAAAATCCATAGATACACGATACATTTTACGATTCAACAACTATATATGAAATACATCACAAGTACTCCAACCTAGTAAAAATAATGGCTTACACCAAGGAATTGAGTAGAATCTACTGGCATCACTTTCAAGTAAAGTGAATTGAATCCATCTTCGGATAACTCTACTCAAGCTAGAACCGATGATACAATAAACGATGTAGAAGAACTGAGAATGAAAAAGAGAAACGATGATACAAACATGTAATCAGCATCTGAGTCGATATCGGATTCATGAATTCCGACGAGCACAAGCAGACCGGGGCCGATCTCCGAAACAATGCGCCCCTCCACTTGTAATCCCACATTATCATTACTTGTTAGTATCAAAAGTTCAAAACCTAAACAAAGGGAACAAGGGGAAGGGGAAGGGGAAGGGGAAGGGGAAGACACCTCTACACTAGCGGAGAGAACGCGCTGCACCACGGCTCTCATGTCGCCTCATTGCTTTGTTCGGAGCTCGGACTGCAGCCGAAACGGATGCGGTTTTGTTGGAGCACAGCACTACCCATATCCTCTGCGCCACTAAAAATGTCGTATCCTGATGCACTTTTGTTATCTACTGTCCGATGAAATCTTGACGCTCATTTAATAATACAGAATCCTGCATATATCATTATCGACCAACCGTTTAGATTTAATCTGACGGTCCTTATCAAAATTGCTACAGGATGTGGCATTTCTAGTGTGCACTCGGCTATTTCGTGAGTTGTGAACGAGAATGAGATCCGATCAATATAGTTTTATGGGCCGGAAATAGATCAAGAGGGCTAGAGAGGTGTGGATTCGTATCTGTAACTAATAGTGTTCATCACAGAATAAGAAGCAGAACAAATAAACATTGTGTTCGTATTAGTTGAAAATGTGTTCATAAAATATGTGCTCATACTAATTATTTCAAATATGTCATGCATTTAAACTATAACTAATATTGTTAATCACAAAATGAATCGTAGACTAAATAAATAATATGTTCATATTAGTTGAAACATGTGTTAATACTAGCTCTTTCAAGTATGTTGTGCACTTGAAAATATAACTAATAATATTCATCACAGAATGTGCCAAAACTAAATAAACAAGATATTCATATTAGTTCAAACATGTGTTCATACTAGTTTCAAGTATATTGTGCACTTGAAAACGTGTATGATAAACAACATACTTTAACTGATAATGTTCATCATAGAATGAAAGATTGACTTGATACACATAGGTGCCTAAGTGTAGTGCTAAATTTTCTCGGTTTACCGATCTAATAGAGACCTAATTGCAATTTTATTTGACCCACCAAGCGCCCCATGGACCCCATGGACCGTAACTCAAGCTCACACCTGACCTGGTCTGGCTATAGGCCTGGCCTAATCTAGCATGTCGTGGTTCTATTTTGAAAAGTCGACGAAACATCAATCATCATGTCTATCATGTTCTTCGTTCTTTGGATTAAGATAGGGGATAATGAGAGGTGTTAAATGTAAGTTATAGCCTTCATTTTTCTGGAAAAAAAAATTATTGGTATTGTATGACATCTCTTTTCCTTTATTATTACACTTGAAAAAAAAATGACCTCATTTTTCACAAAAACAAGTGCTCACTTTGACTCTTAAAGTATTATTGATGTAAGAATTGATATAAAACCTGCAAATTTTGATCCTGAAGCTAACAGTAAGCTATAAGTTTTTTTTGCGAATTCACATAATACACTGAGATCTTGATCCACTAATAACACTCCAAAATTTTATTCTTTTGGACAAAATAATTATCATAGGTTATTCAATGAGATATACACATAACATCAACATATACTGATATACATAAGCACTTCACAGACAAACATAATGTTGCCAATTACATATATTAAAGGATTGGCAGCACAACTCAGTAATTCCACTGCCACCAATCCAGTAATAAATTCATACACTGATAATTATATCCTTGAGTTGAACTGATCATACGGTATCGGAGTTCTCTCTGGGCCAGAGCACATGTCATCCCAGAGCAGATCAGACAGAGCTAGAGTTAATTTTCCCACTTCTCCTACAAAGAACAAAAAGTAACCTAATTAGTTCCCAAAGACAATTTGGCTTGTATTTCTTTTAAGATTATTGTTAGTTTCCAAGGATGTAACTGCAAAAATGAGAACTTTTGCTAGATATCAGCTACAGCTAGAACACAAACAAATTAATGCTGGTGTCACCAAAGTAATTGGTACCAACCACATTCCAAATTGTCTAGTTCTTAACTTGGTTGGATTTAGTTAGATATAGTATATAGGTTATTTTGCAAGAGTAGTGATATAGATACCCGTGTTCTGCCCCCATCCGATGTGGAAAGGTGTTTTTAGTGGGTCCCACTAGTTTGTTTTTTTTCATCGAAAAGAAAAATAAACGGGCTGCCCGAAATTGAATCCAGTTTAATTGGTAACCGTTGAAGTCCACTGGTAAAATTTGTTCAATGGATAAATTTGGACCACCGATAAAATTATGCAGTCTAGTTTGAACTTTCGAGTGATAAATTTTTATCAGGTCGTACATTGCAACATTCAAATATTTTTTTATGATCCAAATGGTAAGTAAGTTCAACGGTAAAATATATTTGAATGAGCCCATTCAAATTAAGAGCATAATTGTTAAAGCATAACGACATAACAGTGGTAATATTTAAAGCTCAATTTTCACTCGGTCCATTCGAAAAGTTTTGGGCCCCAATAAATTCAAAATTTGAAATTCAAATTAAGGCAAATTGGATGGTAAATTTTACTAAGCCCATTCGTAAAATTCTCATTGATCACTACATATATATGACCCCACTACAGAGAACTAGTCCAGTTCAAACATTTCCACCTGAATTCAAATTACTCAAATACTCGTTGGCTGCAAAAGAGCTGGAGGAAAATCAAATATGATGAGCAAATCTGGTGAATGCAATCGAGTACAATACTCACCAATTGAAGGCAACTCACCAAATTCAGCAAATCGACTACAAAGAAATGCCATTATATCCATAGATTACTCCATTGGTATGCCAGCGACTCCAACCACTCCAACAACTCCATTGTTAGTAAGGCAAGTTTTTCTAACCAAAGCCATATTTTGGAAGCAAAATTTTGTAACCAAAGTCATGAATCAACAAAGTGTTTTATTTTGACAACCAACTCCTTGCTTTATTTTGACAACAAACTGCTTACCAATTTGTAAGAAAGAAACATCAGTGACACCAAAAGTATTTGTGCCAAGTCGAAGCAAGAACACCAAAGATGTGAAGGAATTGGAGTGTTCAGCCTATGTGACGATCGAACCATTCTCAAAAACCTATATCTGCATTCATGACATATTAAAATACATTAGTGAGAAGATAGGAGGTCGAGAGGACCTGTTAAAATGGAAACATTTCTATGACAAAAAATTCCTCATCACTTTTCAACACAAATTACAGCGTGACGTTTTTCTCGACAGCAATAAAACTATTATGTTTGGAGATACCTCTGTTAAATTTAAACCTTGGCCAGATAATGAAGGAAAAACAAAAATACAATACAAATATAAGGTACAGTTCCAAAAATTGAATGACAAAAATATAAGGTTAATTTCTTTTAATGACAATCATAACTATATTAATTGAATGACAAATAAGTTCATTTCTTTTAATATTTGAAACAGGTATGGTTGAAGTTGCATGGTCTACCAATTGAGCACTACTGTTATGCAAGTGTGCAAGTTTTAGTTAGTGGGTTTGGGAGACTACACAGAAGCAATCTTGAAAAGAAGGCAAAATCTCTTGGAAACTTTCAGATTATGATGGATGTGCAAGAGTTAACTGATATTAAGACAAAGATAGATTTCATCTCTGAACAAGTTGCCCCAATATACATTGAAAAGGAGTACTTTTGTGAAGTAGACAAGTATGATTCTGCACAATTTGATGAAGACAATATGTTCTTTGATGACATAATGTATTCCCTGATTGAAACAAAGCAACTGACAGCATTTTAACTTTATAATATGGAAAATATCACTTTATGATGTAATCATATTAGGTTTGAAGAGATTGTGTTTGAATTATGTTCATAATGTTCATCATGTATTTTTAATTAACATTGAAAATGAGTACCTTGTTAATACAATGTCAATACAGGCGAATCCATTTGTCAAGCATCCCCAGTGGCAAACAAAAAAACAAATTTCTTGTTAATACAACTGCATATAAGAACATGTCAATACAGGCGAATCAGTAAAGCAAACAAAAAAACATTAAAACATGAAATATGAAACTTGAAGAACCTCAACATTAAAACAAGAAATATAAAAATTGTTTCCTGTTAACTTATCACACACACAAAAGTATGAGAAGATGTGAATACAAATAAATAATACAAGTAGGTATACAAACAAAGTCAATACAATGTTATTGAAGAAGCAAAAAGATACCTTGCCAGCACATGAAGACCCTCAGCAACTAGTATTAAAATTTATATAGCATTAATATCATAAAGTTCATACATAAAGTTGTAACACAAAGCATGAAGTGGATCTTAAAATCAAAAGGGCCCCAACTAGTATTAAAAGGGCAACACCTACAACAAAAAAGGCCTTCAAAATAACACAACATTTCAAACCTCACTATCTAGAACACATTATAAATGTCTACCAACAAATGACCAAAGAACTGAACATCTATTATATTATAAATCGCTTGATTCTTAGCCCTATTGACATAATTTTGATCGATCTTCTCTGGGTTGGAACCAGTAACAATGGATTCCATTATTTTCATTATGAAAACTCCACAGTCAACGGATGGTCCTTGCTGAACGATTTGATTCCAAACAACTGGCCATTGCAATATATCATCAAACACAGTCTTCTGAAGCAACCAGTTTTTCCATGTGTTGATAGTAACCTCAGTTTCAGGCTCATACGGTTCATTTTTTGCCACAATATTCGAAACAACAATAAACTTGTGGGCAAAATTAAAATGAATGAGAAGCCAATGTCCAGCAGTGACAAACGGGAGAAACAAATGATGCACGGTCAAAAGCCTGCCATCATAAGTCTACTTGTACTGATCATGCGCAAAAAGATGCTCTGGAGGACAACGTGGTACATAAGCCTAAAACAATAACAAATTAAAATTTTAATATTAAAAAAAATGACAGTACATTAATTTGTAATGTAATTGGGATAATTGTTGCATACTTACCACTTGATTAGCGCAAACATATAACATATGAACACCTTCTCTGATAGCAGCAGCAAATACTAACAGACCAAGCGAATCAACAACCTAAAAATCACCAGAAATTAATCCAATAAAACCTGTAAAACAAAGAAATAAATCGAGGAAATCTATCCATGGAATTACCTCAGCATTTGTATCCCTTCCAATCAGACAACTATATAACTCCAACGCACTAACAGAATGATGATAAAACCTCAGATGTGCCTGTTTGTGTGGCAAAATTCTCCCATTGAGCCATGCTCGTATGGTCTTCTTTTGGTTTACTGCCAGCTGATCCCAACAACAAATTGTAGGATCATGTGGCTTTTCCCAGTCAGAACAGTCAGCTTCTGAGAAGTGTACACCAAGCTGAACTCCATCAAAGAACTGGAAAGCACTTGGGAACTTCACAATAATAGGAGGAATGTGATCTACAAATTGTAAATTATTTTGGTTAAACGAATGTGATCTACAATAACAGTCAGCTGGTCCCAACATTATTAGAAATTCAATATTTTCACCTTCAGACAACTGAAGGCTAAAAGATGGTTGACTCAGAAGATGAAGAGAAACATCAACTTGTTCAGAATCAAATCTGCCAGTACACGTTCTGCCACCTTGATCTTGAATAGAACTAAGTATCTCAGCAATATCACCAATATCATCCGTGACACGATCAGGTGGCGTGTGATCAAAATTAGGATAATCTGCAAGGAGATCAGCAGGGCTGTTTGAACAACGCTTCATGTTTAAGACAGATCTTGTGACACCAACATTGGACAGACGAGATGGTCCAGGAGACATCAATTCAGTTACCATTATTAAATTATGACATGCAGGGGTGGACGATAACGCCTGAGCAACTGCACAAGTAAGAACTACATCATTTAATAATGTTCAAGTTACTTTGCAAAAATAAACTGAAACTTACAAACAAGGTACATAATGAAGATTAGAGGAAATTATTGAATACCAGAAGTACTTGCAACCATTGCAGGTACAACAACTTCTTTGTTAGGAATCTCATCTTGTTCAACATCGCTATCGGTATCCGGACAAAACAATGCTACATATGAAGATATGTTTAGAATTGGAAATTTATGTATATGATTGAAACATGCTACCACAATTAATGGAAATTATTAAATACCAGCATTTGTTTTACCCATCGGAGCTAAAACAGCTTCATTGTTAGGAATATGAACTTGTTCATCCTCACTATCAGGACAAAACAATGCTACATATGACAAATAGTTTACTGTAAGTAAACAACATATAAAAATTAATGACATTTTTAAAACTTAAAAAATTCTAAAGGAACAAGAATATCTGACCATTATTTTTGCCTCCATTCAAATCACCGAGACCATAATGAGAACCATAATTTGAGAACAGTCTATTAATTGCATGAGCAAATGCAATGTTTGCCATTATATTGAATCCACAAACTTAACGTCCTGGATTAACATACATATCTTTTGCAAGGTCTCTATCGCCGACAAATATCCATCCTTCTTCGGCCGATGGAGTTAATCTAATAAATAATCGACCTCCAGGCCGCATTACACGAACAATGTCCAGATTTTGACCATCATGACTGAAATTCATCTGCCAATTCAAATACCTTGGACAAAGACCCTGAGATTTCATAATGCACGCTGGTCTAGTATATTAAAAGTGCCATGCTTGTGCAAATTTTTGTAAAAAAAAACTTACAATCAGTACATGAAAATATTTACAACCTACACGAATTAAACAAGCATAATCAGATAGAAGATCAAAATACAGCTTACCATCAGAGCAAAGTGAGGGCCACGTAAACTAGGAGCACAGGCTATGCCATCAACACTACTGTCAACTACATTCTGCGCTATGTTCTGGAATTTCTTTGTTTGATATGTGTGAACCGCTGCTCCCCATGCATAATCCCACAAGTTATCAAATGACTGAACATACTCCCATAAAAATAATGGAACAGTTGAATCAGTAGACGCGAATAAAACCATAGAGAACAAATACAAGGTAAGCAAGCACATCCACTCCTTAACAGTACCTTCAGAACCCAACCGTTCCTTAAGAACTACTGCCAAGTCTTCCCTTTTAAGTTGACCACGATTAGAGAAAAATTTCTGACAAAGAGAAAAACCAAAGAGATCACTGTCAATTACTGTAATGATGAGTAAAAAATTAATGCATTACAGAAAAATAACTTGCAAACAAACTAAATACAAAATATACTAGTATTAGAGATATCTCAATAATACCACATAAACTGCCACAGGACCAGTCACAGAGAAGCAACAGAAGATCTCAAGATTAGTTAAGCATTGTTCTTTACTGTAATCTCTATATATACACTCCTGTATCAGACTCAAGAGAATAATGAAAAAGACTAATACATTGTTTCAATTCACTGTCAATTATCCTCCATCTTTCTCTATACTATTACTCTTTCTCTTCTATTAACTAGTAAAATCCTAAACTAACTTCCTCTTTTTCGTTACTCTAAGTACAAAGAAATATGAGATTTTGTTAAAAGAATACTAAACTAAAATTTTTGACACAACCTTAAGCTGGTGAGATTTGAAGACAAAAGAAATATTTTTGCTAAGGGGTGTTTAGGGGCAGAAACACAACTAGAGAAATGTAAAAAAGTTGCTGGGGATATTGTTACAGTGATCAGCTGAAGAATTGAGCAAGTCGCATTTCTCCAATGTCAACAGCCAATCGACAAATCTGCAAGAAATCCCAACCATCCATTGATAATACAAATATAAAAAAATAATAACAATAACTAACATTTACACTCCACTGTCTAGATTAGACATCACAAGTTGAAAAGCTTCTCTACAAAAATTAATATACATAAGAAAGGATAAAAATTGCAAAAAAATGATATCAAAATTTTCATTCTCTTGTTTGGATAGTTTTGTTTACCTCTGTTGTACTTGAATTTTAATACGTGCTTTATTATTTTGATGAATATCGACTAATATTTAAAAGGAATGAAATTTTTTATACACTGTTAACAGCTGTAAAATCAATAACATGTATATGCATTTATTTTGTCAAAAAAAGTCTATGCATTTATTTATTTGTATAATATGCTAGCTAGATTAATTGAAATGAAAACATATCATCAATTTTAAAGATATACATTTGCAATAATGTATGTTCACTTAGAAAGACGCAATGAAACATTTGCATCACTATTTGAGTGGTTTCCTGTATATGGCGCTACATTGAATAATTTCGTTTTTTTGTACATATATTGTATCCAAATTATAGCATGTAGATTTCGCAAGTATGAAGTATGTATACAGTACAACTAATTTATTTATTTATTTAGATATTATTTGTTCTGGCAAGGAGGCAAGGAGTAATATGAACTTAATTAATCACCAGGCGCTGCGATCGCAGCCATTTGCAGAAAATTTGCGCTGCTTGAGCCGTATGCGATAGTTGATACATAAAAGTTCACACCGGAGCACAACATAATGCATTCCTGATCCAGCTCGACATCCCTGATCCCTCTTTTCGGAACGGAATCTGATGCTGCGCGCGGGACGGTGTAGCGCAGAATCTGAATCGTTCGAATTTTTATTGATTGCATTAAGATTCGTTCCGGTGTATAGATCGCGAAATTGAAGATCGATCCGGACCGTGATTTGCTGCACCGCGCTACGGATCCCTCTTTTTCTATCCCATTCGCTCTCTTCTCTTCGACGCGCCGCTCCCGCTCCCCTTTGCCATTTTTCTTCTTTGTATTGCGAGAATAGAAATCGAAAGAGATCAATCCTCGCTTCTCCGGCAGCATTTTCGTTGGATCGGAGTATTCATGCGATACGCTTATCTATCGCTGCTCCGTATCGAAGGGATTCCGGTGATTCACTTCTTCCGCGAGCGATTCTAAGGTTCGGTTCGTATGTAAACATCCATGATATAGATTACACTAGATGCTTTAATGATGCTGTTGAGCTATCTTGTTCTTATGATCGGTTCCATATCGATATCTTAAAAGAACTATTATTGTATCAGGCTATCTGCTATATTTGGGGCATACACCTAATGCACATTTGTATTAAAAGGACATGCACCTTGACTTGGCCATTCAGATACGCCAGCTATTATGAATGTTCTTTTCTCCTTTTTTTTTCTTTTTCTTTTTGAAAAGTAGTAACCCCAAGTTGTGGTACCGGCTTTCATTAAAACGAAAGCAAACCACACAGAGTTTAAGATTGATACAAGAGGCTTGTACCAGTTACCAGTTACAAGAAGAGGGATACAAGAAAACAACCCTCAGCTACCTACTTCCTAATACAACCAAACAAAAGTTATTATGTTAAACCTGCAATGCCCTATTGGTCAAAAGATGTGGATACTACTATGTCCTGTGGATTTCCTTCAATTTCATCCGGACACTAGATTTCCACATAATACCTTTTCTTCTACTTCCTCATCTAAATTGGTTCAATACAGTGTCTCATTTAGCCAAATCACCTGATGTAATTAATGAAGTGGGATGACTTCATTTGATACAAACTACAGCTGCTCTAAAATCTATTTTTGGTCATATGTATAAAAAAAGAGAACTTAACTGACTGTTGTCTTTTGATTTTTCTTATTAATGCTTTAATTTGTTTTAACAGTTGCGGGATCCTTTTGGATAAAGTGCCTATATAAAAGAACTTATGGACCAGAATGCAGACAACTCCATGCCTTCACCTCAAGCCCAGGTTTATTCAATTTTGGTTTGATATTGTTGATAATAATAATTTCGATGGTATCCTTGGAAATGGAATTACTTAAAAATTGTTGGCAATATCTCTCAAATAATATAACAATTCTGAAAAACAAAAGGTAGGTTTTTGGATGCAATTACATAGATTGCCTACAGACCAAATTTCATGCAATTTGACTCTCATTTGATACTGCACCAACGGTCATTAAGTTCAAACCATTTAAATGAAATTGTTTAATCAATTGTATACCATACAACAAGGCTTATCGCTTTTCATAGGCAATATCCATAATATAGGTCTCATGCCTGCAAAAATGGATTTCTGATATCAATTTTACTTTTAGCAATTGTCAAGATAGTCGGGTTTAAATATTGCCAATGGATCCTAATTCGTTAGAATAATCTTGGTGTTCTGTTGGATTGCATTGGTGATTTTGTTGCCACTTCAGTTTCAGCTGTTTGTTGATTTGTTCTACTACTACAACAGTGGTACTAGCAGAAGGCACCATCATCAACAACAACAAGCCTTTAGTCCCAAACAAGTTGGGTATGCTAGTCATGAAACTCAACCGGAACCAACATAGATAACAATAATATAACAAATAGCGGTCCTAGTAGAGGGCATGTAATGCAAATTCTGTTGTTGTATGGTATACAATTTTTAATTATTACATTTTCTGCCCTCCCGGATTGGGCCCAGTTAGTGCTTACTTTTTTCCCCTTTTCTTTGGTCTACTTTCACCACTTAGGTAGCAGTTTGAGGATGCCAATTTGGGTTGCATTTTTTATCTTTTAGTTTTTGATTAAACTAGAGATGTAACTTAACTGTTAGTTCCTTCGCTTTTCAATCAAAACTGTCCACCTATAGATGCTATCAAAAGAAATATTGCTTATAGTAACTATGTTTGACTGACACCTTTTGCAGGAGGAAGCAATAAAAAAGAAATACGGAGGAATGCTACCAAAAAAGCCTCCGCTTATCTCCAAGGTAGCTTTTCTCTTGATCCTATTTATATTTCTAATGGCAATGTAGATAGTTTCATTCGTGGTGGGTACGGAGGTGGTCATACTGATGTCTAGAAACCAAGGGGTAGTTCTATTGCCCCTAGGAGCACATTTTATCTATCATTCTATCCAGGAAAAACAGCGGGGTTCTCTTATTTGTAAAAGCACCAACTTTATTGGACGGAATGTTTCTTGTCTCTAAATTCTAAAAGATATGTCTTTGTTGGACAGATATGCCTTATCAATTATGGTTAAATTTCATAAGAATATGAAAGTATATTGGAAATATGCAACTTGAGAAGAATTTTATTTTTATAGGAAGATTATCCTTTTCAGGCCCAGTATAAGGTCTGAATTGGTTCCAATACAGCGGGGCTTGTAGTGACTATTTTGTTCTTTTTCATTGTACTAAGTCAATGCTCATATTTAATGTGCATGTTTTTGCAACTCCACTAACCATTGATCATAATTAGATTATCTTTTCAATGCTGACAATGATGAGTGTTCCTTTGAAGTGCTGTAGTTTTGGTTTATAATGCATGAGTCATCATCTTGTTTTGTAGGATCATGAACGTGCATACTTCGATTCTGCTGATTGGGCTCTAGGAAAGGTATTATTCTCATATAAGTTATTCCATTAGTATCCTTGATTGAATAATACTGAGCTATATTTCATAGTCCTCAGTTCCCTTTAAAATATGACGAAATCAATTGTTTTGTTGTATAAAGGTTCTTTGAATCATGAAACTTTCATGTAATACATAGAAAATGTTCTGAATTTTCTTTTACATATAACAGCAAGGAGCTCCTGCTGAGAAGCCCAAGGGACCACTTGAAGCACTTAGGCCAAAATTACAGGTGATATCTTTGTACCCTATCTGTACTGCATAGTTTAACAGTAGAATATTACGGGTTGGAATTATTGAGATCTACTTAGTATCCTATGGTATTTTTTCCCATCCACAGTACATGGTGTGGTCAGATTTTTTTTTATAGTTGGCTACTGGTTTTTTCAAGTTAAGATCAACGTAACCATAGGCCTAGCAAAAATAATGATGGGCCTCGTCTCTCTATAGAGAGACGCATGTTCAATTTCCTCCTCCGAAGATTTAAAAGGAGGGCATACTTGACAATGGGTTATTTTGACATTTTTGACAATGAAATTTCGAATAAACTAATAAAAAATCTTAAAAATAGAGAAAATTTATAAAAACATTCCTAAATTTATAGATTAGTTGTATTTTAAATTTGGTGCAATTTTAAGTGTCACTTCATACTCCATCAAAGGCCATCAAGTTATATGCAGCTATTAACCGTTAATAAAAAGTATTTAGTAAAGAATGTGTTTATAAACTTTTTTGAAATATAACATTTTCAAATCTGTAAGTTCAAGAATGCATCTATAAATTTTTTTTTCTATTTTTTTAAGCGAATGGCCTGATAGCTCAAGTGATAGCCAGGATGACTTCCAAAAGGTTATTATGGGTTCGAGCTCTGTGAGCACAAAGGTGGGATTCCCGTTAAGAGGCATTTAGTAATAGATGTGAGGGTTTCGGGAAATCCTTATGTCCATAAAAAAGTTCATTAATTTATTTGAAGTCAAGATTGTCAAAATAACCATTGTTAAGTGATTCCTCATTTATAAAATAATAAATCTGGGGGCCAAGTGGAGCCCTTTATGAAAAAAAACATCTTCTTGACTTCCTTTATATATTGCATAGTTTGCAGAATACATGAGATTTCTCATGTTTGCGTAGTTTGCAGAATACATGAGATTTCTCATGAGAAAAAAAAATAATATATTGCATAGTTTGCTGAATACATGAGATTTCTCATGTTTGTGTTCGATGCACATCTTCTTGACTTTATATTTTGTACAACCAAACTTTTAAAGAATTGCGATGGAACATGTATATGAAGTTAGATCTTGATGCCTAAACCAATTTAGCTGAAGTCTGACAGAAACAATTTTTATTCCATTTTCCAATCCTTTTGCTGCTTCAAAAGGTTGTTGATTCTTAAGCAATTATTTTCCCTTCTTACCTTCACCTGTTTTATGTTGTATGTCAGTTACTATTTGATAAATGTTAGATGCTTTTGCAGATTGGCAATCTGTTAGTTAGTAATTGTTTCAGTTATAGAAACTTTTGCCTTTTAATGATGCTGCTATTAATCATTTTAAATTATTTATATCTTGATATCTACAGCCCACGCCTCAGCAACAAGTACGTTCAAGGAGGTCTATTTACATAGCTTCTGAATCTGAAGGTATAGTTGGAAACTTTTCCAACAACTTGCTGTATTTGTTGAACCATCCATGTCTGTCCTTTTCAAATATGTTTCTAAAGCTTTGTCATTGCAGATGGCGACAACTCTACCACTGACATGAATACGAGTTAATATGATTATCCAGATTTATCCTCTATGCAGCTTCTCATTTTATAGGGGCATTGTTTTCACATATCATTTGATGAATGTATTGTACTTGATAGTATTTATTTACAATTGAGCACAGCTGATATATTTGGTGATGGCAGTTGTGGCTACGATTCTACTGTCTATGAACTTCTATAATAAGGCAACCAATATCATCATTGAAATTGTTCTCTGTTTTAGTTACGTTAGTCTTGCCCCTTCAATGTTTTTTAAACTTCCTACTTGATACTTCTGTAACCGGTCCAAAAGTAATATTGAATCCATATAAGCCACTGCATTTTTGGGTGATAACCTGTATTGGCTGGTCTTGTTGCTTGGATTATCCCTAGTACTGAAATACCAGTGAAGATCACAGCGATTGATAGACAATGTGCAGCGAGATCGCAATCAGTGGCTATGACTAATTTATAGCAGTTCGCTTTTACTGTTAAGGATAAATCTAATGTGATGTTTCTCAAGGTCACAGCTGCTGCTGTTGGGCATTTGAAAACGGGCTGGATCTGGGCGGGCCAAACCTTGATGGGTCAACAGGTTGGCCGGGTTATGGATTGGACTAGTTGACGAGCTTGGCGGTTGGGTTTAGACGAGTCAAAAAAATTCCAGTCGACTGCAACCCATCTAAGAATGCGGGTTGGGTTTTAGTTGCATAAGTGAACCGTCGGGTTCGGTGCGGGTTAGAGGGGTCCGGTTCGAGTCGAGTTGGTCGGTTTTTTTAATAACTCCAAAAAATCAAAATAAAATGCACAAAAAATCGAAATTAAAATGTAAAAAATAAAAATGTCGAATTTGTTTAAACTTTTTACAATAAAAAATAATATAAAATTTCAAATAAGTTGTAAAAAATAAAATCTAAATGATACGGGATTAAAAGAAGTTATCCTTCTTTGTTTCGGGCTTGAACTGTTTTGGATTACTTTTTAATTTATTTGTTTTTTTAGTTCCATCGATTTGATAAATTAATATGATTTAAAGTGGTTTGATAACTTTATATGATTAAAGTGGTTATTTATTTATTTATTTCTGTTTTTTTCTAACTATTACAATTTTTTTGAATTGTGTTGAATTTTTTTTTAATGTATTTGATTTTTTTTTTAATTTATGGAGATGGGTTTAATCCGGGTTGGTGGATGTTTAATCCGAGTTGGTGGCGGGTTAATAATGGGTATTCTGGGTTTATGACGGGTTAACGATGAGTTATTCTCGGATTTATGACGGATTAAAGATGGGTTGTTCTCGAGTTTATGGCAGGTTAACGATTGATTATTCTTGGATTTATGGCGGGTTAACGACGGGTTAGACCGGTCAGGTCAGGTCGGGGTTGAGTCAGGTCTTTCTCAGGCCGAGTTTAACACATGTTCTTTTCCAATAAGGTTGATCATTACTCGTCTTTGGCCTCCGGGTCTTTTTGGACGGGACATCACGAGTTTGCATTCGGGTCGGGTCGCGGCCTCGGATTTTTCGGGTCGGGTCGCACCCATTCGAGTTTTGTCAAATCACTAGTTGTTGCTCATATAATCACTGCATTGATTATGGACTATTGTTAATTAATTAATTAATTATGTATTGGATACATGAATTAGTTAATTGTATGAGAGCAAAATACATATTTTGGAGGATTTCTAATTTGGAAATATAATCAATTTGAAATTGATAAGGTCATAATTAATGCACCATATGATATCACCTGTGATTATATATGGTAAGTTTGTGTGTGGATGTGATTTTGGGCTTGATTAAATATGTTTAATGTATGATCAAAGTCGATGGATGTGGTGAAATTTGACCAAAGGTGAGGAGTTGTGCATGAAGAGGTGTGCAATGATGTTTGGAGAAGGAGAAAAGATTTTGAATAAGACTTTGGTCTATTGGACCATTCTAATGAGCAATTACCATCCTATCATTTCTAAACTCACTTAAGCCCACACAATTAAAGGATATGATTATAATTTCACATTTGGTGCTAAGGCTTGACTATATATTCTCAATTTCTTCTCTTTCCTTCTCATTCCATATCATTTGCTTGATCCGTTTTCTTTCTCATAATTTTGACCTTTTTTCCTCTCTCCCTTTGTGCCTAGCCGACATCATAAATGAGGCCGCCACCTCTTTTCTCCATCACCGACGATCTCCATCAGGTCGATGCTAGTCTCGGCTAGCCATGAAATGTGTGTCGCCCCTCTCTCCTCGACCGCCCCTTCCTTGGCCGAGCATCGGCTCCCTAGACCGAGAGGTCTTCTTTAGGCCAATTGATTTTATCAAGATCTATTCTTGATATTCTCTTTGATTTCTCATGATTTTTTGGGTAAAGAGTAGGGGGGACTCACCTGTTTCATTGAAACAAATCTCTAATACATAATATATGTCTATCTAAAGCTTTAAAGTTTTTATACCCATACTTGATACCATAGTACAAAGGAACTTAAAGTATTTTTGCAAACCTTACTCTACCGAATAACTTCACAAAAACAATAGAAACTTACCTCAGTAGCGACCAACACAAAAACCACAACCAGACAACATAATTGTATCAAAAATAAAGTACAACAAAATAACAACTAGTACTATCCAAACCAATATCACAAGAATTATATTCAAGGTACAGGATGCTTCCAGACGAAGATCATGTTGGTACTTCCTCTTCCCAGAGATCCACACGCACCATCTCCTTCGTCGTGCTTTTTCTGCCTGATATATGTCTTGGTAAACCCTAAACATCCTGAGGAATAATCAAATTAAGTTTAAGATAAGAAGAATCTCCATTATGTTTACACCAATAATCTAATATGTTGATAATTTATATAACTAAACTTCTAACATATTTTGAGGGTTTATCGGTGAAACATAACTTATTTCTTTCTAACCAAACATTCCACAATACTGCATCTCTAATTGGTTCAATTAAATAGACATCCTTAAGAGGAATCTGAGCATCGATAAATCATAAATCTTCTAATCTCCTACCCTAAAAATCAAAATTATTATGTCGTCCTATTCAAGTTCATATATTTTTTATAAATGAACAGTCCACAAATAAATGATCAATGCACTCATATTGATCACAAAATACGCATTTTTTATCACCTTGCCATCCTCTTCTAGCAAGGAAATCTTTTGTAAGAATTCTTTTCCTTCTAACAAGCCACATGAAAACTTTGATTTTTAATGGAAGTTTAGATTTCCAAATAATATCAAAGTAGTTATGTTTATAACCACCAAATTTTAACCAATTATACATAGAATGAACTGATTTTTTTTTTCATTTGTACTCCATCTCCAGATAATGGAGTCCTTTTTTAAACTTCTAATTTCAACATCTTCCACTATTAGTTGTAGCTTGGTCCATTCATACCCCAGTTGTCCAACTAATTGTCTATTAAACCTTAAAGACAACATGTTATTTGGGAAAGCTTTATTTACTGTAATATTTGAATCAGAACAGGCTAAGAAAAGATTTGAAAATAGCAATGAGAGCTAATTATCCTTTCCACCTATCACACCAAAAGTTAACATTTTCTCCATTACCTAATTTCTTATTGACACTAATCGACATCTCATAATGGATATGATTGATATGTTTCCAGAAAGGTGAAAAGAGGGCTGCATTTTTTGTTTTGCTATATTTATTTTGTAATATTTTTTTTTCCATAATCATGTCTCTGAAGGATTATAGACTCTAAACCACCATTTAGATAAAAGAGTCTTATTCATTAGTTCCAGATCTAGAACTCCTACATCACCTTGATCTTTACTTCTGCAAACAGATGTCCAGGCAACTTGCATCAACTTTTTTCTAGTAGTATTGCCTCCAAACCAAAAGAGTTTTTTCCTAATTCTATTTATTCTAATTCTAACATTTACAGACAATTTATACAAAGATAACCAATATAAAGGAATAGTTGTAATAACTGAGTTAAGAATGGTTAATCTTCCACCTAGTGAAAGAAATTTACCTTGCCAGCATTACGGATTCCTATCTATTTTTTTCTATTAGGATATCCCAATCTGATTTATTTAAATTTTTTCAATGCAAGGGAACACCTAAATATTTAATTGATAGTGAAACTATATTACATCCTAAGATGTTGGCTAATCTATTTCCTAAAATTTCACTAATATTTTGAGGTAATTAATTCACATTTTTCAAAATAATTTTAAGTCCCGACAGGTTTTCAAAGTCAATCAGTATCCATTTTAGAATATTGACTTCTTTAATGTATGCTTTTAAAAATAGAAGAGTATCATCTGCAAAATGCAGATTTAAAATATTATCTAATTGTTCAAAATTACCTATTCCTTCAATTAAACAAGCCTCTCTTGCATTATTTAGAATAATATTTAAAGCATCAGCAACTAAGTCAAACAAAAAAGGAGAGAGATGATCTCCTTGCCTAACACCTCTTTTACAAGAAAAATATTCACCTAAATATCCATTAAAGTCAATACAAGTTCTACTTTCTTGGAAAATCATTTTGATCTAATTGACCCATGTTGTATTAAAACATCTACTTGAGGAAATTCCAATTAACTCTATCAAAAGCTTTCTCAAAATCTTTTCTAAAAAGAACCCCTTTAATCTTATGAATTCTAATCTTATGTAGAATTTTATGTGCAGCCACAACATTGTCTAAAATAAATCTACCCTTAATATATGATGTTTGAGAATGATCAATAAGATGATCCATATAAGGGGATAACCTATTTGCTAACATCTTTGTTATGCTTTTAAAACTACAGTTAATAAGACTAATGGGTCTAAAGTTTTTAATTAAAATGGCATTAGCTTTTTCGAGAATCAAGCATATTGATGCCATATTTAATTTAGAGATTTCTAACTCATTATTGAGAAAGACATTAATTAACATCATGATATCTTTTTTAATCAAATCCCAAAAAGATTGATAAAATAGGAACGATAAACCATCTGGTCTTGGAGCTTTATTTGGATTACAGGAAAATACAATAGATCTAATTTCATATGAAAATGGTTTTATAAGATCATCAGCTTGAGATGATGATAATCTATTGTTATGAGGTCAAAAGTTATATTGAAGGGTAATTAGTCTCTTTTCTTCTTTTTCCTAATAATTCTCTATAGAAATTAGTAACATGTTTTTCTAAGATTTTGAGATTGTAAACCATCTCATTGTCTATTTCTAGTGATAAAATGAGGTTTTGCTTCTTTCTAGAGTTGGCTACAACATGATAGAATTTTGTATTTCTATCCCCCTTCTAAATTCCACTTTAACTTTCCCTTTATTGCCAATATAGTTATTCATCATCATAAATTTTATTTAGATATTCATGACAAAATTTCAGAGATTCAATTTCGTCTTGTTCTAAGTCTCTAATTTCCTGAAGCAGCTCATACTCATTATTTTCTGCTTACTTTTATTTGCTTTCAAATTTTTGTTCCAACCTTTTAACTTCTTTCTTATGAATTGGAGTTTAAGTCTCCAACTATTACCTATATCTAAAGGATCAAGGGGAAACGAGTTCCACCATTTTATCATAAGATTTTTGAAATCTTTATCTTCAAGCCAAATTCTTCCAAATCTGATAAGTTTATTGGATACTCTATTAATATTGCTAGTAGATAAGATAATAGGATTATGATCAGATTGAATTCTAGAAAGAGAAGTAAGAATGTTATTGGTGTAATGTTCATACCATTCTACTAAGCAAAACATTATATCTAGAAGGGCAAAATTCTTAGAATAAGCTGATTTAGCCCATGTAAATTTTCTATCAATAATTGTTACTCCATAAGTTCTAGTTTAAAAATCAAGGAATTGAATTTATCACTAATCATAGAAATACATGCTATTTCACTACATTTTCTAACCATGTTAAAGTCTCCACATATAAGCCAAAAAGGATAAGATAAATTGGAAAAGATATCTTCCAGTTCAACTAAAAAAGCTTTCCTAAGATTATTTGTAACTGGTGCATAAACAACAGTAAGAGACCAGTTGTATTGTTCATTTTTATTCTTAAATTCAACTGTAATAGAAAAAGTAAGAATCTTAGAATCTAATATTTCATATCTATTTGAATTAAAACCTAAAATGATACCACCAGAATTTTCTTGAGATGGTTTGAAAATCCACTGCATATTGCTTTTACCTAATTGATCTAGAGTTCTACTGCTAAATTCTCTTTTTTGTTTTCTGAATTGTTATAATATCAATAGCATGTTTCTCAACTAACTCTCTCAAGAGATTTCTTTTTCTAAGTTGTCCTAGACCTCTACAATTCTAATTTAATATATGTACCATTCAAAAACTATTATGATGGACTTAAAAATCCCTCACTAATATCTACAAGATCATTCTTTTTTTAACTATCATTCTAGAATTTTCTTCTATTAATGATTTTAATATAGAAACAAATTTATCTCTCATTAGAGATCTAAATTTATTTACAACAAATATTCTGATATCTTCAGTTTGTCCTAGAGAGAAACCACAAACTTCAAACATTTTAACTACATCAGAATCTGCAAAATCATCAAAAGAAAAATTATCTAAAATACAAGAAGACTTACCAGCAGATGAGCTTTTACCTCTTCCTTTCCCTCTGACCTTTGACTTTAACTGAATCCTTAGGCTATTCCTTGCATTGCTTAGTCCTCTACCACTTCCTCTTCCTCCAGAAGTATCACCATCATCATCTATAGGGACAATTTTCATATTCCCTTCAGGTTCAGCACCATCCTCACATTCCTGAGTAGTAGTATCTTTCAATTCATTTTCAGTAGAGACTACTATCTCTAGATTTTGGGGAGATTTTTTAGATGAGGGATCAAAATCAAGAGAGGAGGATGGAGAGACCTGATACAAAATTTTAACATCTATCCAATTGAAGGTTTGTTTTTCTGAGTCTGAGATTAAAACTTGCTTGACTAGGTGAGAATGAGGAGGGATGGTTTGAGGAGGGTGTTGATGTTCAACCCAAGGATCCCAAGCTTGATCCTGTGTTTCTGATTCATTTGCTTCAACTTTTTCTTTGCCTTTCTTAGAAATTTCCTTAGTACCAGAAATAATAGCATCTTTAGAACTTGAATTGTTTTTAGAAGGGGGTTCTGGTGGAAGTGAATCATTGCCAGGGGGATCATAGGGTATATTTTTTTTATTTCCAACTAGTTTTTTGACCTTGTTTCCAATGATCTTCATTAGAGCCATTTTGATTATTAGAATCCACCTCAACATGTAAGAAGTAAAACTTCTTACTAGATTCAGTATAAAAAACCATATGTCTCCTCTTTGGAATGACATTAAAATTTGGAACCCCTAGCTTCAATCTTAGCACAATAAAATCAACATGATACTTACTCATTGAATATATCTCTATTAGAAAACCTCCTAATTCAAAAATTATTCTGTTAAATTCATGCTTCCATAGTTTCGAAGGAAGATCTAAAATTCTAACCCATGTAACTACAGTAGGAGTAGGTTTGATATTGTCTTTACTAGAGCTATAGGCTTCTAATGGGAACCCTACTCCACCTAACCAGATCTTAGCTTTAGAGATGGTTGTACGATGCCATGCCTTGTTTGGGAGTTCAATTAGAAAACGTTTCCCTGGTATAGCTCTTGCTGACCAAATCTAATCGTGGATTGGGAAAACATTAGCCAGATGATTTTGGATGAAAACTGCCCCTTTACCTAGTTCATCATGGATCACTACGCTATGACCTAGGATTTTCTTGAGTTTAACTACTTCAAGGTTAAGAACAAAGGGAATAAGTGGAAACTTGTTTGCCTCTTCTAAAACCTTAAGACAAGGAGAAAGCTAATAGACAGTGGCACCATTTTCAGATCTTTGCAATTGGGAGAAGAATGGCCTGTTCTATTACAAGCAAAACAGATTTGTGGATTCCTACACTGAAGAGAACTATGGCCAAGCTCTCCACATCGGTAACACACCAATTTGCCTTGTTCTCTCTCTTTTCTAAAAAAAGAACAACTTTGATTTGAGTTTGGCAAGATTAGGGTTTGAAGTAGGAGAGAAACGAGGCGTCGATTGAGGAAAATGGAAGGAGAGAGATCCTGATCTAGGTTTTCTCTGGATTTCGAAATGACTTCTCAGAACTCCTCCGTTTTGTGCAAGATTGGATCGTGTTGCCTTTAGAAAAGAAGGGAATGTCTGAGTTGGAGGGAGAGGCGGACTGGAGAAGATCGAGGGTGTTGATGCAATCGATGGAAGACGAGAATGTGCTCATGTTGCTTTTTGATGGAGTTGCTCAAATGATGTTACCAAAAGTGTAGCGGGTATCTGAGATGAGGATGATGGGTTAGTTTGATATGCTAGCTCACCCAACAAAGAAACAGCTTGCAATAGAGAATCTTGAATCATCTTAAATTTTTCAGAATGAGTCATCTTTCTTGATTTTCAGATGGGCTTCTTGAAAAACCGGTGGTAGTCTTGAAAATTTGTCTGGTTAATAGGTAGACCAAATCTAGCTATTGAGTTGATTTATCATAAACTAATCTATACTTTAAACAACACAAGAGAGAAGATGCACAACTAGAGAGAAGTTGCACTGACCAGAGGGAAGATGCATTGACTTCTCAGAATAACAAATCGCAAATGAAGAGGATGTATTTGTCGCGGCGATTGACTAGGCACGACCAGCACCAGGTTCATAATCTACGATTGCAGCGCCAAGTCGATCGCTTCGCATCAAGTGGAGTTCACTCAATTCTATCCTAAAGCGGGGTATGATTTATCCATCATTCATCGATTTTCCATTTCTCCTTTTGATTTTGTTTGTTTCTTTAGCTTAATTGAGAGTTTGTTTTCTCTTGATTTGATTCGCTCTTTTGCTTCATTCTTTTTCCTTCTATTTGATCTTAGAGATCTTTGATTGAGACTTGGACATTAGCCACACATCAATCTTTTTTTATTGAGACTTGGAGATTGTGTTTTGAGACTATTGTTTTAAAATGCTTGGATCGATTGGTAGAGGCCTAGCTAGCATCGAGATGATTCAAACTATCTAAATGACGACTTGGGTGGACTCAAGGGATCCTCCAGGTTATTACAGGCTGACAAATCAAGGAGGATCACAAAAAGTGGCTAAGGTACAATTCTTAAATCACTACTACTTAATCTATAACTTGAGAATGTCTTATTGTGCTTGTGTATGTTTAAGTTGTTGAATTAAACTCATCTCTTATTTGACAATTTGCAAAACAAATCAGTACTAACCTTGCACATTTGAGTTTTGGTGAGATGCAGATTTATACAGGTACACATTGATGATGCAAAGGCTCAAACATACATGTACAAGCCAAGCCATACTCAAAATTATCAAGAGCAAGCAAATTGGACATTTCCAGACCCATGCACTATCATAACGCATGCTCAACCCGTCACAACGGGTGCCCAACCAGTCATAACGGGTTGAAGAGGAGAAGTGTTGAAGAACAAAGGAGTTTCGAGAGACATGCGAAATTGTACCGCATCACTGACCCGTCATAACGGGTTCCTCACCCATTATAATGGGTTCCCAACTCATCAAAACGAGTTCCTGCTAAAGAGGGCCCAGAAGTTAGTGAATCAAGCAGAGAAGGGCAAATTTGGAAACCCTTTATAACGATTTATGTAACGGGTTGCATTATTCTGTAACACAAGGACAAGATTTCAAGATTGTAAGACTTCAAGAAGTGCCCAGTCTATATATACCTTGGGGATACGAACCAGGAAGATTATCTATGCCCTCTCCAAGCTTTCAAGCATACATGTGAGCATCTGAAAGAGCACTAAAGTCTTCTCCTACAGCTTCCTAACCTAAGAGACTTAGGATAGCTACAATCATATAATTGTCGATCCGAGAACACTTATTTTGCTAGCTTTGTTAGCCTTTGGTGCACTACATTATGTAGTCAAGTAGTGCATCATTGTCCTTGATTGTGTTGTCAATCAGACATTTTACCTTGTAGATTGGTTGTAGGCCAAACCACATTACATCGTGTGTTCTTGTGTTCTCTTTCTCTCTCTTTACTATACTTGCACTTTGTTATCTTGATTTGCTCTATCACTCGTAGTACTTTCTTGTGAAATTCTAGCTAGGTGATTAAGGTCTAAAAGTTTGAATTGATATTGTTAAAAACGTTTCCGCACTAGCAATTGACCTTAGGACCTCATTCTAACAATTAGTATCAGAGCTCACAGGTTCATACCTAACTAATTGTCTAAATCTTGATAGTTGTTGTCCTTATCTTGTGAAAAAGGTACAATTGAAGTATGTGAAAGAACCACCAATATTTGTTGTAGGTTGTAAGAACTTCTCTTTTTGGAAGAGATGTATGGTAAGCTAGTGTACTTGAGCTTTGGAAAGTTGTAGAGGATGGTTGGACACCCAAATATGAAATTGATGGTGTTACCTTGACCAAAGAGTCCAAAAACCTCAAATATATTAACAACAATGCCATTAACATTATACTTAGCTCAATTCATGAGAATATTGTACTATCTCTCACTCACTCTACAAATGCCAAATAAATTTAAAATGCCTTAGGACTTAGATATGGGTAATGAACACATGAAAAAGATCCGTAAAGTTGACTTAGCAACAAAGTTAGAAAACATGAAGTGTGAAACCCGTTAAAT
>CAXKVX010004660.1:0-19898 GCA_964058865.1 Eleocharis quinqueflora
GTCTGCTTAGGGGCGACATAGGTGTCAAACGTATCTACCTAAGAAATCGAAGGTCTTGTCAACTATATATTTGTGTTTATTTGGTGTTCAATAACGTTGTGTTGCAGTCTTAATAGAATCATATAAATTGTTTCTTTTGTGTGGTGATTGGTTGTCATGTAGAACAGAGAAAGCAAACTACTTGAAGAATGAGGCTAAGAGTTTAAGAAAGAAGGAAAGAAATAGGCGAACGTATCTTTGGCAAGTGCGAGAGCAAGGCGACACAAAAGTCATGTTTGTTTATATGAGACAAACGAGAACCACAATATATATAAACAAAACAAATCATCAAAACAACACCAGGATTCAGGTAGGAGGTTTTACACTTGGATATGATCAATAACAACTGATTAAACCATTAGTGGCATGAACGTCAAAATTGAAACAGAATCAATTGTATGTAAGAATAAGAATTTTAGCAGAAGTTTGGAAAGGTCAAAATAACGAAGGTACCTAGAGATACAACAATCATCGAGGAGTTGTTCAAGTTTCAATATTCCTAACAGAGCGAGTCATCAATCGAGCAACATATGAACAGTCAAAGCAAGACACATCAAACATATGAAACACACAATGTGTAAGGTCTGACAATAACACAATCACAAGAAACGATAGAAAGAACTCATCTCCAATCGTATCAAGTGATAAAAAGGATGTATCATAATCCTAGAGGAAGCAATAATCTCGCATTTAGGCAGTGTCAGAACTCAATCAATAAGATACAAGATCAACTCTACTCATATATGAAATCATTTATGTAATCATCATATTGAATCGAAAAGGATACGAGGGTAACACGGTAAGCAAAAAGGGAAAATGATGATATTGATCACAATGATTAATTACAACTTGATGATTATAGATAATATATTCATTACACGAGGAGTTCTAAGGAGTAAAGGAGTTGATTTCAAGAGATGTAATAAGCATTAAACGAGGAAGGACTGGAATGTAAGAAATTCTTAAAATAGTGAATCATGAAGCCTGATTGGCAACAGAGTCGTCAAGTCACTTTGTAGATGCATCTCTCTGGTATTTACACTAGATCAAATGGAAGAGTCAATAACTAGGAAATGAATCTCCAAATTTGCACTAGTTCGATTTAGTTACATCCAAATCGGACAAAAATCAATTGTTCAAAAATAATAGCATATTTCAGACAAGAACATGAGATCAATCGGGACTAATTAAGTAGCATGAACACGTAACATAAGGTGGTCCACAAGTATACTCAAGTACGACAAATCAAGAGAACTAAAGTCAAGACGGCTTCAAATAGTCGTCTAATGTTAGACAAAAGATAGACACCCATTACAATATGATTTAGGGTCAATCCAGACATAGTTCTTGAGAAAATTCATCAAGGGAAAGAGCATCCACACTAAGAAGATATTAAGTCACGATCAAACGAGAGTTGGCGACTTAAAATCAATATGATATAACTTAGTCATTTTACTGAGACTCTCCATGACATATCAACACCTTTAACAATAAGTCAAAGCGATTTGGAGAGAGGATTTCCTAACACTACTCCAGATAGAAACAATTTAGATAATTAACTTGAGATAACAACAAGGCACATACTAAGATTACTAATAATGTATCACAACCGAACATGCAACACATGAAAAACGAACGAAACACACGACGATACAACAAATGTATGGACCAACAAACAAAGCTCTAACGGTTAACCAACAAGAGCTTCGGTGATTAATCAAGTAATCGAGGAAGGTAAAAATCTCATTCAAAGAAAGTTATTTAGTCAACAACCGAGCAAAATGGAGATGGTAAGGGCAACACAAATGATACCCAAAAATCAAAATCAATACGCAGTATACTACGGAGGATCAATGAGAAAGAATATCCCTAATTGGATGAGAGATCTTATTACTAATTATTACCAGAGTCAAGTGTGTTGGGATAAATACGAAAACCATTAACCCAACCAAGCAAAACTTAATAGAAGCGGAAGAAGAGTTAATAAGGATCTTGGTAACAAACGAATATTTGAGAACCAATTAGCAAGGAGAATAATCCATCTTTATCAACCCCGAATGTACCGAACATTTCAACAATATTTCACAATATTACAAACCTAACCACAATGCACACACATATCTCATCTACAAACCCACCAGATTCACATACGGGGAGGCTCAGCCTCAACCTGAGAAGTCAGAGAAAAACACGTACCAATGATCTGAAGAGAAGACTTCAAGTAAAACCGAGTCAAGGTAGGTTGCACGCAAAGGCGTTGAAGACAACTTTTGTTGCTTGGTGGCATGCGTCATGAAAGCGAGCAAACGACCTACGAGACTGAATCGGCCTTGCGTGCAAAAGAACAACAATACAACGTTTCAATTTAGATCACACAATGACAAAGAAAATGTTGCAAATAACTTAGACCAGCAATAGTCAAAAGGGTCGAGACACGTACCCATGACACAACCAGAAATTTGAAACGAAATCGGGCCAAGTCGAACGCATTCGTCGAAACGGAAGACTTGAGATGGCTGGAAGCAACTTATATCAAAAGCCAACTCGAAGGCAAGAATTGGTAACTTGAGTCGAAACGGCTTGCATGCACCTCAGAAGGGAAGAAGAGGGTTGCCGGAGTTTGCGGTTTGCGGTTGTGCGGTGACCCGGGCAGCGAAGAGAACCGACAGGGGGAGAAGGAAAGGAATCATGGGGTCTTGCTAGGCCACGGTGGCAGCCCGAGGATGAGCTGTCGGGGCGCGACGACAACTGCTGCTCCCTGGGTCGGCTCGGCACAGAAAAGAAACAAGAAGATGAAGAGGGTTTTGCTAGAGAAGGCAGCGGAGGTCGATTGGGAAGGGAGTGAGGTACGAGGTGGTGGTGCGTCGGGCGGCGGCGCCTGGTGGTGGCTGGGCCGAACCGTCGAGTTGCTCGACTTAGACCCAGAGAGAGAAGAGGTAGGAGGCCGGCCATACTGGGAAAGCAAAGAGTGAGTGGGTGGAGGTTGGTCTACGGTGACGAGCAACGAACTCCGTCGCGTCGGAGAGGGGCAGAGCGCCGGGGAGGATGACCTCCTTTCTTGGTCGAGTGTGGCATGGGAGATGGGCTCTCGGTTTTGGCAGGAGAGGAAAGGGAAAGGAGAAAGAGAAAAAGAGAAAGAGAAAGAGGGGAAAGGTGAGTGGGGCTAGGGATCCTCTGTGGACCGAACTACGTAGCGATTTGTGTTGCAAACCACCTCCTATCAGCTCTCATGGATCCGAACGGGTCAAGTCACCCGCCTCACAAATTGTGCAGAACCCAGGAATCTTTTTGGAGGGCTTTAGTGGGCCTTGGGTTCCAATGTGGTAGTTTCTATGTACTATTCCGTGTTGCGAGTTGATCTATAATTGTGGTTGGGTAAAAGTAACTTGTTTCATGTTTTCTTTTATTCCCAGAATTAATAATATTGTATTCTAACTAGTCAAATGATTTGTAAATTTAATTAAGTCATGGTAGATTGGTAGGATTAATTAGCTTAGTAATTATTTATTTTGTGCGTACATATATGTTTCAAATGCATATTCCTCTACTCCCATTTGTTCGTACACATATGCGTTTGTCGCATATCTATTATTTTCAATTACATTTAAAGTTTTATTTTGCTACTTCGTGTTTTTAAATTAAGCATTTAGTTGTTAATTTATATATTTCATTGTATATTTTAAATTTATTCAGTTATGATTTTGTCTTAGCTTATAGGTACTTTATGTTATTTTTACTTCTTAATAGGCCGGGACTTATTAAATAAATTTTCTTCCTTATCCTTCGAAAATTTGTAATTTATCAATTAAAAAGTTTTAAATTATAGATATTTTTCTAAGTTAGATTAGGATTAATATTTTACTTAATGATAAATTTTATGATTAACAAGATAATTATTTATTAATAAATTATTAAAAATGGCGGGTTTTACAGTTAACGATGGACGTTCTTCAAAGCAGGGGCTGTCACCACGAGATCAGATGCGTGATGTGTAATTCCACAATACTGGAGTCGATCACCCACCTATTCATTCACTGTCCAACAAGTAAGCAAATCTGGACAACCCTACTCTCTCACGTGGCAATCCACCAAGGAGAGGACATCAGTTCCTTCTGGAATCGAAACAGGAATAGACGAAATCCCGAACAACGCAAAGACTGGGACCTTTTGGTACATGCCACTCTATGGTCAATTTGGAAAGAACGAAACAGGCGCATTTTCTCAGAGACCTCAAGACCGCCAAATCTTATAGCGTTAGAGATCTCCAAGGAGAACGCCACATGGGCACAAATGTGACAACTAGCAAATCTTCAGGAGAAATGGCGAGCATATAGGAAAAATTAGTTGTAGCCCGCTCTCCTTTTCTTTTTATTTTCTCTTGCTCTCTTCTCCCCTACACTTATCTTTCTTTTTTCTTTTATCACTGTAAATATCAATAAAGATTTAATGAAATTTAAGTAGGTTAAGCCTACTTTCCTAAAAAAAAAAAAATCAGGCAACAGATGGAAGAATCAACATAGATATATCATGAGTGGAGAGAATTAAGAAGGTTGTTGGAGAAACATTGCCGGAGATAGGTCAAAAGGAGAGCGTAGTGACATGAAAAAAAAAGGACTAATTCTAGTTTAGAAGAAGAAAAATATAAGACAAATAATTTGTTTTACTTGTCTTCGAATACTTTATTCAATGAATAAAATGAGAGCTTGACCCTTATTTTCACAAAAAAAAAGATGAAAAAATGAATAGAGTTCTTGAAATATTTTTACATAACCAAGGAGATATTAATAAATTCTCTGGAATTTATAAATGTTAACTTCATACTAATTCAATATTTATTTAATTAAATTTGAGTGCATATACCTGAGGAGCAACGTGCGATCTGGGTAATAATACAAATCAACTGAATTATGAATTATGATTAGTTGATACAAAAATATTTTGATCGTTAAAAAATGTATCGTCCGTTGTAGGAATTGAGACGTTAAATTCAATAAATAAACTTTGAACTACGTGTTATATAATTAATATATCAAATACTGTTACTAGTATTACGAAAAATAATATAAGATATTCCATAAATATAATTAATTATGGAATGAAATAATACGTATTCGTTAAGGATACGAATACAAATAGAATTAAAGTGAACTAATTATAATTGTTGATGGATCAATTTTGACTAATTTAATTAATGCTAGTGTTAATGTAAAGTTAGAAATATTTTTTTGGCTAAATTCAATCAAATTGGATCAAAGCCCAAGCAAAACATGTCAATCAACAAGTGTCTTGCGGCTGCAAGAAAGCCTTTTTGCGGTCGCAAAAGACTATGATAGATTTGAAAAGAAATCTGCAGATTTCAGCCCAAGTCATTTGCGGTCGCAAAGGACCCTTCTTGCGGCCGCAAGAGACTAGACAGATTTTCTGCATATTTTGCTTATACCTTTATGGCTTATGCTGATACCTTTCTTGCGGCCACAAACAATGAGACTGAAAGGTAAAATTCTTTGTCTTATTTTGCTGATACCCTTCTGCATATTTTGCTGATAGCTTTCTTGCGGCCACAAACAATGAGACTGAAAGGTAAAATTCTCTGTCTTATTTTGCTGATACCTTTCTGGCTTGTGCTCCAAAAAAAATTGTGTGCGTGTTTACATTAGTAAATCACACATTTTGAAAATGTTTGGACAGAATTTGGATATCAAATATTTTATAAAATATTTGTTATTAATGACAGTATCTCTTCAAGATACGTTATCACTAATATTTAAGCATCAGGTCTAGGAGCAATACCGGTGTGTTAGGTGCACATGTGTCGTGCTTAGGCTCTATCTTGATCTCTCCATTATAGTCAATTACCTCAAGGATTTTTTGTAACCTTAGAGGAAAAGAAAGGAGCACCGGTGCTTACTTGGAAAGATCCGCTAGCGACAATACCGAGGTGTCGGTCAACCAACTTCACCACTTTCTCAACTTGCTTGTGTAGGAGTCATCAAGAGATGGATAGTAAGTTTTCGCTTCCGCTCTTTTATTTATGTCTTAAATATTGCGCGGAACTTTAATTGCAATTGTTAATTAGGATTTTGTTATTTTATTTGGCTCTACCTAATTGAATTCCACCAACAAGTGGTATCGGAGCCACCTTCGTGTCGAGATTTAGCATATTTAGTTATTTTCTGAAATATATCGAATTTTAATAGTTGCAAAAGGATTGAATCAATTTTGTATTTGTTCTTTGATTATTTTAAATATTCTTGATTTAAAATTTTGAATTTTATCCAATTCCTCACCTTTTATGCGATTTGAAAAGATATTATTCAAAGATTTTGATTTATCAATGTTTAAAATAATTGATTACAAAAATCAAATCCAAATTGTAAATATATGCAACAATTTTGGATTTAAAATGTGAAACAGAGAATTTTCAGGTTTCTTTGCGGCCACAAGCAAGCTGTGTAACACCAAACATAAGTGACATGTTTATCTTTTGCGATCGCAAGGTCCAATATTTATGACTGCAAGACAATTAAATTGTTCTCTATTTTGCTGGCTTCAAAAAACAAATTGAATTGACATGTATTCATTTGCGACCGGAAAACTCTCTCTTGTGCCCGCATGACAATTGAAAAATGGCACAAAACACTTGAACTAACACAAATTTTTTTGCGGCCACATATCCTGAAAATTGTGCCATTTTTTTTCAGAATTTCCAAATTTGATTATTTTTTAATTGTGTCTTGATATGTAAAATCAAAATAACTCCCAAATATTAATTTTAAGAAGTAGCTATAAGTGATTATAATTTTGGTTATATGTAATTATAATAAATATAGTTATCAAAGTAATAGTATATTATTTATCTTAATTAAGTATAAAATTTAATTATTATTTATAATTATTATTTAAAGCTAATAAATAAAAGATATAGATGCTAAATTTTAAAAAAATTTCAAATTGAGAATAAATTTAGTATAAAAGATATTTAGTAATTTTCTAAAAGATCTGTAGTAAATACTAAATAAAAGTTGTGGAAAGAAATTACAAAGGTGATATGAATAGAGGTCTATATTTTATAATATGTATATATATAATTAACTATTGAAAATTAGCTCATTTTAATTAAAGTTTCAAATTAGTATATATATATATATATATATATATATATATATAGAGAGAGAGAGATAGGCTAGGGTGCTCTATGGAGCACCAAACTGCTCATGCTCCACATCGTATCTCTAATTTGAAAACTCCAATGACCGATCTGAAATATTGAAAATGATATACATATTGAAATCTACTTGGAGATTGAATTTTACATTTTTTTTGAAATTTTTAGCTATTTTTTAGAGAGATAGGAAAATCACAACTTTGTTGGTACATAAACCGTTTGATCTTTAACTTTTCTACCTCCTTAAAAAATAAAAAAATTAAAAAAAGTAAAATTCAATATCCAAGTAGATTTCAATGTGTAAATCATTTTCAATGGTTCAGATCGATCATTGGAGTTTTCAAATTGGAGATAACTGACATGGAGCACGGGCTGTTTGGTGCTCCATGGAGCACCTTAGCCATATATATATATATATATATATATAGAGCATGGCTAAAATAATATGCATAGTACACCCCATTTTGTATTATGCGGTCATTTATATTTAATTTGGTCATTAATTGAGATTTAACTTGCTCAATAAATTCTTCATATCAAAATCTTGTAGGAAATAAAATTTTGTAATTTTTAGAGCTTTATTGCTATTTTTTAAATATTTTTTAAAAACAGTCCAGAAATGACACTTTTGTAGTATTAAATCTGGACTGTTTTTAAAAAATATTTAAAAATAGCAAGAAAGCTCTAAAAATCACGAAATTTAATTTCCTACAATATTTTCATATGAAAAATTTATTGAGGAACTTAAATCTCAATTTATTGACCTATATCTATATGCATAGTACGAAATAGGGTGTACTATGCATATTATTTTAGCCATGCTCATATATATATATATATATATATAGAGTTGTGCTATTATTCTTTGCAAAGCGCGACAAAACGCGCGCTTTGCGATTGTGAAACCATTGGATCTTTGATCATCATGTTGGCACGAATCACAAAGCGCGATCCAATGGTCCACAATCGCAAAACGCGCGTTTTGCCACGCATAGTAGCACAATTCTCTCTCTCTCTCTATACTAATATAGACTTGAAGACCAAATTTTATATTTTTTTGGAATTTTTTTACTATTTTATCGGAAGAGTTGAAAATTGGATGTTTGTAAATCGTTAGATATTAAATTTTCAATCCATCCAATAAAATAGTAAAAAAATAAGAAAAATGTAAAATTTGGTTTCTAAGTCTATATTAAAATGGATAATATTTTCAACGGTCTGGATCGGTCATTTACATTTGCTATCACGGAGTGGTTGCGAGCGATTGGAAGTTTGGCAGCAACGGATTCCTCCTATATATATATATATATATATATATATATATATATATATATATATATGACGAATAGATTGTTTCTGATACGTTCTAATATAGACTTTACACATGATTTGAAATCTATTTTTATAGTAGTTATTGTGTACATAAAGTAAGGCTTACGAAGAAAATTAATGAGATACTATGTGCTAATGATGTCTAAGAAAAGCATTTGGGGCTTGGTGTCTTGGAATTGAGACGTCAAATTCAATTAATAATGTTTGGACTGCGTGTTATATGATTAATATATTATATATCACATATTGTCACTAATATTACGAGAAGTAATATAAAATATTGCCGTAAATGTGATTAAGTAATACAATGGCATAATACATATTTCGCTAAGATTTTGAGTACGAATACATATATAATTTAATGTGAATTAATTATAATTATTTTTTGAATGATTATGATTAATTAAGCTAAAACTAGTGTTAAATATAATATTAGAAATATAGTTCAGGCTAATACTAATTGAATTGGATCAAGACCCAAGCAAAGCAGTGAAAACAACAGATCAATTATGGTTGCAATGTCCCCCTTTGCGGCCGCAATAGACTTGGACATATTTGGAAAGAAATCAACAGATTTCAACCGGCCGTAATAGCCCTAATTTGTGGCCGCAATAGAGTAGTCCAAAGGCAGAAGTCTTTGCCTTATTTTGCTGATATATTTCTGATTTTTTTCTCCAAATAATATCAAATTTTGTGTGCCTTTTTACAATAGTAAATAACACAATTTTGGGAAAAAAAATTTGGAGAGAATTTGATATCAAATATTTCAAAGAATATTTGCTATTAATTATGTTATATTTGCAAGATACATTTTCACTAGTATAAAAGGCACTCGGTCTCCAAGCATTACAGGACATCATTCTTTAGGGCACACATGCTGTGATTAGCCTCTATTATCTTATCCATTACTCATAATTATCTCTAGGATAAAAAGTTAAGGCATCAGAATTTGCTTGGAAGGATCCGCTCGTTGCATACCGAAGTGTTGCTCAACCATCTTCACCAATTTCTGAGAGACTACAGAAGAAGGGACTAGAGATGGAAAGTAAGTTCATGCTTCTGCACTCTTTATTATCTTATCTATTGCACAAAATTATCTTTTGAATTACAATTTCGTAAATTAGGATTTCGATTTATTGACTCTTACCTAATTTCTTTAATTCCACCAAGAAGTTGTATATAGTCACCTCTGTGTCAATATTTAAGATATTTAGTTATTTTTCTGGAAATAATCTAATTTTAATTGTTGCAATTGGATTTATTGACTCTTACCTAATTGTTTGGGTGGAAACACATTTTGAGAAAGCTGACATTGAGGATTAGGAACATAATGATAGAATGTGCATCATTCATGAAGATGATAACCGACGAGACACTCGAAAGTTGCATATCTAATAAAGAGTCTGGCGCTAAAGAGTATACAACGTTAAAGTGTCTCATCGGTTATCATCTTCATGAATGATACCCAAACAAAAAGCTGCAGACAACAATGCTAAGAAGCAAAATAATGACAATACTTGTGGAAAATAATAAGATAAGGTTATTTGTCACTTTTGTAAGAAGTCGGGACACATTAAGATACACTACACCAACTACAATTCGTGGTTGAAGAAGAAAGGTATATGTTTTGGCTTAGTTTGTTCTGAAGTTAATTTAAGTATTGTATCTAGATATTTTTGGTGGTTAGACTCAGATGCAACATCTAAAATTAGTATTTCTATGCAGGACTGCCTAAAACTCTGAAAGTCAAGTGAGGCTGAACGCTATATTTGTGTGGGTAGGAAGTTTGAAGTTGAAGGCATAAGAAAATTTAGATTATTATGTAGGACTCGCTTTTATTTGTATTTTGATGGATTAGTGATTACATTCTTTAGAAGGAACCTAATTTCTATTTCTTATTTGGACAAGAATGACTATGTATGTTCATTTCGTAATGAAAATTTCAGTTTGTTTTAAAATTCAGCACAAGTTGCTTCTGGTTCTTTGACATCTTGTGATAATCTCTATTAGACACTTCACACTTAGAAACCCTACACATTGATACTAAAAAGCGTAAATTATATAAAGAGCATTTCGCTACATTGTTACACAAGCATTTGACACATATTTTTATGAAAAAAATCGAACGACTTGTGTCTAATGATATTCTCCAATCGTTAGATTTCACAAACTTAAAAGAATGTGTAAATTGCATAAAGAGAAAACAAACTAATAAGTGCAAGTATGATGCCAAAAAATGTAATGATGTCTTAGAGTTGATACATACCGATATATGTTGTCCTTTTCCAAAGGCCATTAGAAATAATCAAAGGTATTTTATCACATTCATAGATATGATTATATCTACTTGATTAAAGAAAAGACTGAAGCACTAGATATGTTTCAAAGTTTTAAAACGAAAGTTGAGTTACAAATTAACAAACACATAAAAGCTGTCAGGTTTGATCGTGGTGGTGAATACTAAGACAAACACATAAAGCACTCGACTTGCTTGTGTGAAAGGCATCAAGAGATGGATAATAAATTTTCATTTTCGCTCTTTTATTTATGTCTTAGATCTTATACGGAGTTTCAATGACAACTTTGAATTAGAATTTCGATATTTTATTTGACTCTATACCTAATTGAATTGCATTAATTCCGGGCTCGCTCATCAACAGTGCGACACAAGTACAGAAGAAATCCGAAAAATGTGAATTTTGTATATTCTAAGTGTTAATTCTGCAGTGAAAGAAAATGACGAATCATACCGCGAACAAAATCTAAACAAAATCTAAAAAATGATACTGGAAAATCGTTTGATCAGTACGTATTCAATAGAATAGACCTGTGTTCTTGTCGTTGTGATATCGAGATACGTGTATCCTTGAGAATCTATTAGATATCCATTGAAATTAATAATTAGATTTTGATAGGAGCTTCCATCAGAGATTAGTGATGGTGGGCTCCAGTTATCACATGGCAAAGAGGATTTCCTCTCCTCGCATCATGCCAAAGGAGCATGATAGGGCTCACATGAAGCTATTTTAACCTCATGTAATTGCCTGCGTAAATCTCAGCACACTGCACACATAAAACAGCAGAAAAAACGATACAAACATTACTTTATTTGTGCTGTTGCACGAGAAAACAAAAAAAGCAGGGAAGTTGCCTATTTTTTTATGTCGCAAATGTCCTGGGTAATGAATATATATGTTCATTTTTTTTTTTTAAATTGCATCTGGTGTCCCAGGGAATCTCAGATCTTGTTCAATTTGCATGATTTCCAGTGCACCTCTGAGTAGTTGAGAAAAAACATAAACAACAAAACTGAGCGAGGCCTCGTATCAGATAAAAATAATATAAACTATTGCCTATTGGTGAAATATATTCTCTATCATGTTTTCGTAAAATTTAACAATGATGTCCTCACTAGCTTTAAAATTAAAAAAATGGTGTTACACTGGATGGATGAAAAAGGTCCTTCTCAATGGATAAATTTTGGGACCAATTTGCATAATGATTATGTTGAGTATGGAGGCATTAAATTAAACAAATTATTTTATTTATTTCTTAAAATATTCATACAACTTTTACTTTTCAAATATTTTGTACCTCCAAGCTTCTTAATATTTTCAAACCTTCTAACTACTATTAGCTCTCTTTTACAAGTGAATTGTATTTGCTTGCTTTGTTTGATTGCTTGATGCTTAGGTGAGAGATATGTCTCTCTATTTATACTTGTGCTAAGGAGGTGAAGGAAAACTTCTACAAATTTCATACAAATATCTAGACATAGTCTAGAAACATTCTAGACTCATTCTAGTATATCTAAATATATTCTAGAATAACTCTACAAACTTTGATTTCTTAAGCATAGTAGCCTTTTCTAGAAACTTCATATTATTTAGTTAATTTGGGTCATGATTTGAACATGGGTCAATGTTGCATTTCTCAACAGTCCCCCTCAACATTGATCTTCTTTAATGCATTGGTCGTCTCGATGCCACCTTTAATTTTGGTATTCCACATCCATCCAATTCGTCATGCTTCTTGTCGTAGTTTCGTCTTTGTGTTTTCTTTGACGTCTTCAATCGATCTTCTCGATACTTTGTATATGTCGCCAACTTCTCGTGTTGCATCTCCAGTTGCCACCGTCAAGCTTCATTCATTCCTCGATGAATCTCCTAACTGTCTGCACAGTCACGCAATCTTACTTGCCTTGCGGTCTTCTTCCCGACTACGATGCTTCTCCTCGTCTTCTCATCATCATCATCACCCTCCTCGGTGTTGGATTCCATCTTGGCGCTCTCTTGTGGCTTCTTCTCACAAGTCACCGCGCAACTCACGACTCTGGTCTCCTCCACTACTGGTTCTTCGAAAAACCAAGGCTCAAAATTTATTTTCTCTTCTTTATGCTCCACAACCTCTTCGATATCTATCATTTCGGCTATTACAATAGTTGCTAGTGCATTCCACTCTTCTTCACTCGAGATTTTCTTCGATGCCTTCTCATTTTCGGCCACCATGAGGTTACTTTCTTCTTGATTGAACCGACACTCTCTCGCATAGTGCCCTCTTCATCCGCAGTTGTAGCACTCGATGCTTCTACTGTGGGATTCACCACTCTTGGATCATCTGCCCTCCTGACCTCTTAGAGCTTCCCCAAAACATGTGCATTACTCTCATCGAGCACATGTTGTCATCGCTGCCTCACATGCTTTTCTCCACTTGTCTTTCTTGACCACTTCGTCACAGATTGTTGGTTTCGAGTCAACTTTGATTATGGCAGTATTTGCATACATCGCGGTGGACTGTCTTTGTCTTGTTAACCTCCGGATTAGTAGAGACAACTCTTATAGTTCTTCTTGCAAGTGCAGAGTTGCTTCTTCGTCCTCATTGTGTATTTCCGTCTGCCACGAACTTTTAGTCTTGAAGGAGATTGGACTCTTCTCTTCTTGACATGTTGCTCCAGTTCTGGTTAGATCATGTCTTTGGATGACTACCATGCCGATGCTTCATCAAACACCACATTTCTTGAGGTGTAGATTCGCCCGGTGGTTGGGTCGCAACATCTCCAGCCCTTTCGCTCATCGTCATAGTTGATAAAGATGCACCATATCAACTTCTTGTCGAACTTCGTTCGAAGATGATCAGACACAAACACATAGCACACACACTCGAAAGCTCTGAAATGTCTTACAATGGGTTTCATCTTCCACAACTTATGAAATGGTGAGAGATAACCCATCTTCTCTTATGGTAGTCAGTTGATGATGTGAGCCAATGTCTTCATGAACTCGGTTCAAAACCTTCCTGGCACATTCATGGCGTGGAACATACTCAGGCAAGTTCTACATCGTATTTGTTATTTCTCTCTTCTTTGCCATTTTGTTGCGGGGTGTTGGGACATGTCAGCTGTCTTTAGATCTTATATTTCTTCAGGTATGTGTCTAACTCGTGAGATACACACTCTCTTGCATTATCAGTACGAAGACATTGTACCTTCTTTTCAAGATCATTCTCTACCTTCTTCTTGAACTCCTTGAATTTAGAGAGAGTCTAAGATTTCTCTTTCATAAAATATACCCACACTTACCTTAAGGAGTCATCAATGAATGTCACCATGTACTTCATCTCAGTTATAGATGCTTATCTTATTGGACCGAAGACATTTGAGTGGACAAGCTCCAATGGCTCCCTAGCTCGAAATTTGGATTGCTCAAACATATGTTGATGAAACTTACCGAATTGGCACCAACACAAACATATAGGTACGTACTTCCACCTCGGTAAATCCTTCACCATCCACTTTTCAACTATTATCTTGAGCTTGTGATAGCTCACATCCCCAATCGTGCGTGCCAAAGATCGGGTGTCTCGTTTCTTCGAGTCTTATCGTTGTAGGCTGACTATGCCAATATCACATAAATTGATTCCATCTTCCGACCTTCCATCACGAGTGTGTGTTGTCTTTAGATTGCGGTACACCTTGACTTCGTGTGGCCCGAACACTACGCATTTGCCTTGTACTGTCAGTTGTGATACTGACAATATATTCTTCTTCATTCCAGGGACATGATACATCATTTGTAGCTTGAGAGGGTCTGAAATGAAGCGAGGAGAGATAATAGTCTTACCGACGTAGGTGATTGTTAACTTTGAGTTGTTAGCTATCACAATCACTTGATGTCCTTTGTACTTCAACAAATCATGAAGCTTCTTGATGTCGCCAGTCATATGGTTTGAGCAACCAGACTCAATGATCCAGTCATTCTCATAGTTGATTTTCTCTAATTTACTCACCATATTTATGGCTACCTCATGCTTTTCTTCTATCTCCTTCTATGCTTCAGTTATTACGACCGTACATGCAGCTTCGATATCACAGTCATCTTCACTGATGCCACCTTCTAGGATTTTCTCGGTGTGGCTATTTCTCGATGTCACAATGTTGCCTTGGCCCTTCTTCTTGGACCAACAATCCTGAGCGTAGTGTGCCTTCTTCCCAAAGTTGTAGCAGTTATTGGTTTGATCATTGGACTGGCGTTTATTGCTTCTTTGGTTGTGAGCTCCTCCTGAAGAGTTAGCCTTTTGTTGCCAGCTATATCTTCCTTCGAATTTACCTCTTGATTTTCGATAAGGCGATCCTTCTTTTGACTGATGCACAATGCCTCTTCTTCTTGATTTATTGAGACTTCAACCATCTGTTTTGCTAGAGCCTCCTAGTTCGCGAGCATATTCTTCAACTCTAGAAGTGTTGATTGTGTTGACCAGCCTTGAATGGCTGTCATGAACCTGTTAGGGTTTTGCCATGTGTAAAGATGCGGAATTTTAAAATTTTTTACACAAAACCCATGTTTGCCCAAGGATCAATTGCATAGATCAATTTAAAACACAAGATCATCATAAAAGAACAATAAAGATTCGACCTTTATGATGTGTAGTCGCGATCCTCTTTCTCCAACCGACAGCAAGAGATCGCAAGCTCCCCAAGCGTGAAGCCTCTACAAGGAGCGCACCCCGACAAGACGAAGCACGACTGCTAGATCGTCAATGGAAGGGTTTTCTCTCTCTTTAGGGTTCTCAACACATGAGAGAGAGAGGAGATGAATCTAGGGTTAGGTTTTGGATGTTAACCAGGGAATAACCGTCTTAGATCTCTGTCTAATCTCTGGAAATCGATGATAAACCTCAACCTGGTCCCTTCTATTTATAGCAGAAGGTCAGAAACCGACTTAACCTGAACCGACTTGCTTCCTGCGGTCCGCAGGGCCCTCCTGCGGTCCGTAGGGACAGCCTGCGTCCAGTTAAACCGACATAATCAAGCACTCTCAGCCCAGCGGCCCGCTGGACCCTCCTGCGCCCCGTTGGTAGTGCCCTGCGGCCAGCAGGACCCTCATGCGGCCCGCAGGCAACCTGCATAAATGCAGATTTTGATTGTTTCTGATCCAAAACCAAACCCTTATTCAAATCCATTTAATTATGTCCCACATAATTAATTTATTCCATGCTTCAGTCCTATCTTAAGGTGTGACCCTGTAGGATCCATGTCTTGATCAGCAGTAAATAAATAAATATTCACAAGTTCATAATTGGCATCTAGCAATGCATTATGAACATCTGATCAAACACAGACATTATGATCCCTTATATCTTTTTATATTAATTCCTTTGTCACATGATAACCAATGTTCAATGTCAAGACTAGGTTTAAGTCATTCTTGACAATTAAATCACTTTCTTGATCTCCAATGCATAATCATCCATTTGTATTATCCCATAATCACAAATGTGCGCATGATAATTACCATTGCATCAAGGGGCCCAGGGATATCATTGCTTTTACAAGAAGTAAAAGGGACAAATGATCATTGTGATAATCTTACAGCTCTTGACATAATCTATGTATATTGACAAACTATCTTTATAACACTCGGTTAAAAGTGCGTTTGATAATTGCACAAATATACACAAATTATTCAAGACTATAAACTATCTCAATGAAAAGAATCAATATTATTTGTGACATGCTAATGACTTACACAAATCCTATAGCAAGTCAACGCGGGTCATGTCCAATATCATGTATCCCATACATATATTCGTGTGATTGATTAGATACCCCGTATCAATGATCTGTGAAACATGATCACATATCAATCCACACACTAGCTTATATATTCAAGCAGTGTTCCTTGCTGATGATTTAGCTAGGGACATATTTAGAGTTATAAAACTTAAAAGAGTTTCACAATTCCAAGTTATCAACACAAATGATCTAGTAATACATTTATAACTCAAGGAACAAGATAAAATATCCAATGCATATGACAAAACAAGAGTACAATAATTGGTCCTCTAGGCCATTATTCCAACAATCTCCCACTTGGACTAGAGCCAATCAGATATCCCATATCCAAACTCTATCCCTTACAGTCATAGAAGCCAATCTCTCATGACCCGTATTCCCATAGCTCGAACATGCCTCTCATGTTTGACTAAGGGAAGTGGTTTTGTTAGTGGATCAGCTGTGTTACTGTCCGTGCCTACTTTACACATTTTTATGTCTCCCTGTTCAACAAGCTCACGAATCAAGTGATACTTGCGCTTGATGTGCATAGTCCTCTTGCTGGACCTATGATCCTTTGCGTTAGCAATTGCTCCCGTGTTATCGCAATAGAGCTCCACCGGCTCTACAATGCTGGGAACCACACCAAGTTCATCAATGAACTCTCTTATCCACACTCCCATTTTGCCTGCCTCGCAAGCAGCCATATACTCAGCCTCAACGGTGGAATCAGCAGTGCTGCTCTGCTTGGAACTCTTCCAACAGATAGCTCCACCATTAAGTGAGTAAATATACCCTGTCTGTGACCTCGAGTCATCACGGTCGGTCTGGAAGCTAGCATCACAGTACCCTGTAACTGCGAGATGCTCCTCACCACCATAGACTAAGATCAGATCCTTAGTTCTTCTCAAGTACTTAAGGATATTCTTAACAGCTGTCCAATGATCCTCCCCGGGATCTTTCTGAAATCTGCTAGTCATGCTCAATGCATACGACACATCTGGGCGAGTACATAACATGGCATACATGATGGATCCTATGGCCGAAGCATACGGAATCCCACTCATTCTATCTCTTTGCTCACGTGTTTTCGGACACTGAGATTCGCTAAGAGATATGCCATGCGACATAGGTAAGAATCCTCTCTTGGAATCTTGCATGTTGAACCTCTCCAACACTTTCCCTATGTATGTACTTTGACTCAAACCTATGAGTCTCTTCGATCTATCTCGATAGATCTGGATACCTAGAATATAGGTAGCCTCACCCAGGTCTTTCATCGAGAACACCCTGCTCAACGATGATTTAACAGACTCAAGCATAGGAACATCATTTCCTATTAGCAGAATGTCATCCACATACAACACCAGAAATACAATAGTGCTCCCACTCAATTTCTTGTAAACACAAGGTTCTTTTGGATTTCTGACGAAGTCCAATTTCTTGATCTCATCATCAAACCTTATGTTCCAACTCCGAGATGCTTGCTTAAGTCCATAAATGGACTTCTTAAGCTTGCACACCTTCTCAGCCTGTCTTGGATCGGCAAAACCGTCGGGCTGTACCATGTACACGTCCTCATCAAGAACCCCGTTCAAGAATGCGGTTTTGACATCCATCTGCCATATCTCATAGTCATGAAATGCAGCAATAGCTAGAAGGATCCGAATTGATTGAAATTTGGCAACAGGTGAGAAAGTCTCATCATAATCGATCCCCTCGATTTGTGTGAAACCTTTCGCTACCAACCGTGCTTTATACACAGTCAAGTTGCCATCCATGTCGGTCTTTCTCTTAAAGACCCATTTGTTCTTGACAGGTTTTACCCCATCAGGCAGATCAACCAGGTCCCACACATGGTTATCTTCCATGGATTGCAATTCGGATTTCATGGCTCCCAGCCATTTATCGGAGTCATCTCTTGACATTGCATCATTGTAGGTCAAGGGTTCGATATCATCAACATGTAATATCTCGTGGAATCCCAAATACCTCTCAGGTAGTCGGACTACTCTCCCCGATCTTCTAACATTTGGTACCTGCTGAACTTGTTCCTCAGCCCCGCTTGGAACGTGTTTAGCTTCAGTTTGACCCGAAGCATCAGGTAGTGGGTCTCGAATTTCTTCGAGTGTTACCTTGCTCCCACTACTTTCTTTGGAAAGGAACTCTTCCTCCAAGAAAATACCATGTCGTGCAACAAATACTTTGTTGTCCGACTTATGATAGAAGTGATAACCCTTGGTTTCCCTTGGGTAACCTATAAAGAAGCATTTATCAGATTTAGGATCAAGCTTGTCAGATGTTAATCGCTTAACAAAGACCTCGCAACCCCAAATCTTGAGAAACGACAAGTTAGGGACCCTCCCTGTCCACATCTCATATGGAGTCTTGTCTACTGTTTTGGTGGGTACCCTGTTAAGGGTAAAAGCAGCAGTTTCTAGAGCATACCCCCAAAAGGACAAAGGTAGTTCCGCACGACTCATCATGGACCGTACCATGTCTAACAATGTACGGTTCCTCCGCTCGGACACACCATTCCATTGTGGTGTTCCAGGTGGAGTCAACTGTGGAATGATCCCACACTGCTTAAGGTGATCTTTAAACTCATTGCTCAGGTATTCGCCACCACGATCCGATCGTAGTGCTTTAATCTTCTTCTCAAGTTGATTTTCGACTTCACTTTGGAACTCCTTAAATTTCTCCAAGGATTCCGACTTATGTCTCATCAGAAAGACATAGCCATATCTACTGTAATCATCAGTAAATGTAATGAAGTACGAATACCCGCCTCTTGCACTAGTCCCAAAAGGACCACATACATCAGTATGAACAAGTGCTAAGAGTTCAGTGGCCCTTTCATTGTACTTATTGAAAGGTGCTTTGGTCATCTTCCCAAGTAAACATGACTCGCATCGGTCCATTGACTCCCAGTCAAATTGACCTAGAAGTCCATCATCTTGGAGCTTCTTGATGCGTTTCTCGTTTATATGACCCAAGCGACAATGCCACAAAAAACATGAGTTATTATCACTTATTTTGAGTCGTTTAGTATTTATGTTGTTGATGGGCGTTCCTTGGTCTATCACATACAAACCATTCACAAAGGAAGCGCTAGCATAATATAAACCATTACTACTAATGGTGCAACATCTGTTCTTAAAAGCAAACTCAAAACCATGAGAATCTAAACAAGACACAGATATAATGTTTTTGCTAGCACAAGGAACATAATAAACACTAAAAAGTTCTATTATTAGCCCAGATGGTAAAATCAACTCCAAGTCTCCTACAGCTACAGCCGCAACAAGCGCG